>SZWC01000226.1:8589-46764 GCA_023375785.1 Penium margaritaceum | reverse complement strand
TCTCTCCCTCTCTCTCTCTCCCTCTCTCTCTCTCTCTCTCTCTCTCTCTCTTGTCCTTTGTGTTCTTGTCCTCACTCTCCTCTTCCCTCCTCTCTACCATGATATCCTCCTTTGCTTCCACTCTTCCTTCCCTCCTCTCACTGCCCATTTCCCCTTTCCCCTCTCCATCCTCTTTCCTTCACCATGCAGTCCTTCCCTTTCCTCCCTCCTTGCTGACTGCCCTCCTCCCCGACCCGTTTTTCATCCCGCCGCCTCTCTCTCCTTGTTCTCGCGGCCCGCGTCTATCTAAACCCTCTTCCTCTCATACCCCAACCTGCTTCTACTGTGCCTCCTTCACTCGTGTCTGGCAACAATGTCCATGTCGCCCTACCCTGTGGGTCCCTCGTGGTCTTTGCGATGTGTCCCCTATGACATTGTCCCCTCACAGTCTTCTCCCTTGCCTCCCTGCTCTCGCGGCCCAGGTTGCTAGCCTAGCAACCCTTCATGCATCGTCATACCCTCCGTCCCTACTCTCCGTTGTGAATGTACTTACCGATGTCGTCCAACTTACGTCCTCTCCTCCTCGTGCCTGCTCTATCTCTCCTGACGCTGCCCAGCATATTCTCAATATCCTCGCTGTCATCCCATCCATCCCAACCCAGTCATCTGCTCATTGCCCAACCCCTCCCCAACCTTCGCTCTTCGTCTCAACCTGCTCCACGGACATCCCCTCTCCCATCTCCATCCTCAACCTCTCCCACTCTCCTGAGGCCTCTCCTTCTTCTCCTTCCTCACCCGTTGCCTCCACAACTCCCTTTTCATCCCCATCACCTAACACCACCTTTACTCCCACTCTTCCCCCTCTACTCCCTCCTCTTCGACATGCCACTTCTGCCCCACCCTCGCCTCTCACCACCCCACCCTCCTCTCCTGTCTCCTCTTCTCATTTCTCGCCTTCTACTCCTCAATGCCTGCCACCACCTCAATCCTCCACATCCTCTTCTCTCCCACCCCTCCCTCCTCTCTCCTCCTTTTCACTCCCAATGTCCGCTCGTGCTCGAAAACAGGCCCGCCAACTTCGTAATCGTGCCTCCCGTCCTCCTTCCCCGTCCCCTGCATCGACCTGCCTTATGCCTCCACCTTCTCTTGACTCCTCCGTTTTTCCACCCGTCTTGACCGATCTTCATCATCGATTGATCACTCTCATCCTCAACTTCCCTCCCCTCACCACCACCTACGGTCTTACAGAGTCCTCCATCTCTAACCTCTCAATTGAGGCTCTTCATGTCGTGATTGCTGACAACTCTGAGTGGCTACATTC
This sequence comes from Penium margaritaceum, assembly GCA_023375785.1. Taxonomy (NCBI): domain Eukaryota; kingdom Viridiplantae; phylum Streptophyta; class Zygnematophyceae; order Desmidiales; family Peniaceae; genus Penium; species Penium margaritaceum. Next base: position 45,464 of record SZWC01000226.1, on the reverse strand, counting down.
TACCATTGCGTTTAATATTCCATGAACACCTTTGAGCAGGAGCATAGTATCAATGTATTGTGAGAGCGACTGAACGAGGTCCATATGCAACTACAGTTACCCCCTCCACCTTCTGCCATCATCATCATCATCATCTTCCACGTCATCATCATCGTCATCACCACCATCCTCATCATCTTCCTCAACACACTGAACAGCTTGACACCAAAACTAAGGACTAGAATGGCGAGACCCAACATTGCATGAAAGCCATGGTAAATCTGTCATTTGCTTTTGTTGTCATGTTCAAGTAGTGAAGTATTGGTCGAGTAGAAAATAGTTTCATGCATGTCGGATTTTCGTGACCATTGCCCCACTGAGGATTTTCGTACATCACAGCTTGGTGCTCCAACTCAGCGCTAAAATGGCGAGACCGAGCACTGCATGGGGGCCATGGTAGTTCTATCGTTTGCTTATGATGTCGTGTTAAAGTGGTAAAGTATTGGTTGAGTAGAAAATAGTATGATGATTATAAGGCATGGGCGACAATTGCCCAAGTGAGGATTTTGGACATCGCAGCTTTCGTTCTTGGCCAAACACGTGGCCAGTTGATGATGTTTAGGATTGGTAGCACCCCTGCCAAGTCATCATGGTCCTGTGCGTGGCGGCCAGACGCAGTTGCTAGAAAGTGTTGTCCGGCCTTGCCAGTTTCCTGTTCCTTCTCAATCAACTTCTTCAGTTTTTTGTTTAACTCCTCCATCCCCCCCTCTTCTCAACACATTGTGCATATAATTTATGCATCAAATTTGTGCATAAACTTTGTGCATAAACTTTGTGCATCAACTTTGTGTATTAACTTTGTGCATAAACGTTGTGCATGAAATTTGCGCATAAAATTTGTGCATGAACTTTGTGCACAAGATTTGTGCATAAACTTTGTGCATAAACCTTGTGCATACACGTAGTGCATAAAATTTGTGCATGAACTTTATGCATAAACTTTGTCCATAAACGTTGTGCATAAACTTTGTGCATAATGGTAGTGCATAAAATTTGTGCATAAGCATTGTACATGAACTTTGTGCATGAACTTTGTGCATAATCTTTGTGCATAAACTTTGTGCATAAAGGTTGTGCATAAACGTTGTGCATAAAATTTGTGCATATTCTTTGTGCATAAACTTTGTGCACAAACTTTGTGCATAAACTTTGTGCATAAAATATGTACATAAACTTTGTGCGTAAAAATTGTGCATAAACGGTGTGCATAAACTTTGTGCATGAACTTTGTGCATAAACTTTGTGCGTACACTTTGTGAATAAACTTTGTGCCTAAATTTTATGCATTAATTTTGTGCATAAACTTTGTGCATAAAATTTGTGCATAAACTTTGTGCAGAAACTTTGTGCACAAACTTTGTGCATAAACTTTGTTCATAAACGTTGTGCAGAAACGTTGTGCATAAAATTTGTGCATAAACATTGTGCATAAACGTAATGCATAAACATTGTGCATGAACTTTGTGCATAAAATTTGTGCATTAACTTTTGGCATAAACTTTGTATTTAAACTTTGTGCATAAACTTTGTGCATAATCTTTGTGCATAAACTTTGTTTATAAACTTTGTACACAAAGGTTTTGCATAAATTTTCTGCACAAACGTTTTCCATAAACTTTGTGCATAAACGTTGTGCATAAACTTTGTGCAGAAACGTTGGGCATAAACTTTGTGCATAAACTTTGTGCATAAACGTTGTGCGTAAACTTTGTGCAGGAATTCTGTGCATAAACTTTGTGCATGAACTTTGTGCATAAACTTTGTGCACAAACTGGTCAATAAACGTTGTGAATAAACTTTGTGCATAAACTTTGTGCATAAAATTTGTGCATAAACGTTGTGCATAAACGTTGTGCATACACTTTGTGCATAAACGTTGTGCATAAACTTTGTGCAGAAACTTTGTGCATAGAATTTGTGCATGAACTTTGTGTATAAGCTTTGTGCATAAACTTTGTACATAAACTTTGTGCATAACCGTTGTGCATAAACTTTGTGCATAAACTTTGTGCATAGACTTTATGCGTAAACTTTGTGCATAAACGTTTTGCACAAACTTTGCGCATCAACTTTGTGCACAAACTTTGTGCATAAACTTTGTGCATAAACATAGTGCATAAACTTTGTGCATAAACTTTGTGCATAAACGTACTGCATAAACGATGTACATAACCTTTGTGCATCAAAGTAATGCATTAACTTTGTGCATAAACTTTGTGCAGAAACATTGTGCTTAAACTTTGTGCATAAACTTTGTGCATAAACGTTGTGCATAAACGGTGTGCATAAACCTTGTGCATAAACTTTGTGCATAAACTTTGTGCATAAACTTTATGCATAAACTTTGTGCATAAACTTTGTGCAGAAACGTTGTGCATTAACTTTGTGCATAAACTTTGTGCATAAACTTTGTGCATAAACTTTATGCATAAACTTTGTGCATAAACTTTGTGCAGAAACGTTGTGCATTAACTTTGTGCATAAACGTTTTGCATAAAAATTGTGCATAAACTTTGTTCATAAACTTTCTACATAAACTTTGTGCAGAAACGTTGTGCGTAAAGTTTGTGCATAGTCTTTGTGCATAAACATTTTGCATAAAAGTCGTGCATAGAATTTGTTCATAAACATTGTGCATAATCTTTGCGCATTAACTTTGTGCATAAAGTTTGTGCATAAACTCTGTGTACAATGTTTGTGCATAAACATTGTGCATGAACTTTGTGCACAATCATTGTGCATAAACTTTGTGTACAAACGTTGTGCATACAATTTGTGCATAAACGTTGTGCCAAAACATTGCGCATAAAATTTGTGCATAAACTTTGTGCACAAAAAATATGCATAAACATTGTGCATAAACTTTATGCATAAACTTTGTGCATAAACTTTGTGCATAAAAGTTTTGCATACACTTTGTGCATAAACTTTGTGCATAAAAGTTGTTCACAAATGTTGTGCATAGAATTTATGCATAACCTTTGTATAAAATTTGTCTATAAACGTTTTGCACAAACATTGTGAAGAAAATTTGTGCATAAAATCTGTGCATGAACGTTGTGCACGAACTTTGTGCATAAACGTTGTGCATAAACTTGTGCATAAACTTCGTGCATAAACTTTCTGCATGAACTCTGTGCATAAACTTTGTGCATGAACGCTTTGCAGAATTTTTTTGCATAAGCTTTGTGCATAAACTTTGTGCATAAAATTTGTGCATAAACTTTGTGCATGAAATTTGTGCATAAACGTTTTGCATAAACTTTGTTCATAAACTTTGTGCACAAACGTTGTGCATGAACTTCGTGCACAAACCTTTTGTATAAACTTTGTGCATGAATTTGTGCAATGACATTGTGCAAAACATTCGTGCATAAACTTTGTTCATAAACCTTGTGCATATACTTTGTGCATAAACTTTGTGCATGAACTTTGTGTATAAAATTTGTGCATAAACATTGTGCATAAACGTTGTGCATAAAATCTGTACATAACCTTTGTGCACAAGCTTTGTGCATATACTTTGTGCAGAAACTTTGTGCACAAACGTAGTGCATAAACGTTGTGCATAAACGTAGTCCATAAACTTTGTGGATAAACGTATTCCATAAACGTTGTGCAGAAACTTTGTGCATAACCGTAGTGCATAAACTTTGTGCATAAACATTGTGCATAAAATTTGTGCATTAAATTTGTGCATAAGCTTTGTGCATACACTTTATGCATAACATTTAAGCATAAACTTTGTACATAAACTTTGTCCATAAACGTTGCGCATAAACGGTGTGCATAAACTTTGTGTATAACCTTTGTGCATAAGTTTTGTGCATACACTTTGTGAAGAAACGTTGTGCATAAACTTTGTGCATGAACTTAGTGCATAAACGTTGTGCATAAACGTTATGCATAAACTTTGTGCATAAACGTTGTGCATAAAATCTGTGCATAAAATGTGTGCATAAACATTGTGCATAATTATTGTGCATAAAATTTGTGTATTAACTTTGTGCATACACTTTGTGCATAAACATTGTGCATAAACTTTGTGAATAAACGTTGTGCAGAAACTTTGTGCGTAAACTTTGTGCATAATCTTTGTGCATAACTTTGCGCATAGAATTTGTGCATAAAAATTGTGCATAAATAATGTGCGTTAACTTTGTGCATAGAATTTGTGCATAAACCTTGTGCATAAACTACGTGTATAAACTTTGTGCATACATGTTGTGCATAAACTTTGTGCAGAAACACTATGCATAAATCTTGTGCACAAACGTTGTGCATAAACTTTGTGCATAAAAGTTGTGCATAAACTTTGTGCATAAACTTTGTGTGTAAAATTTGTGCACAAACATTATGCATAAACGTTGTGCAAAAACGTTGTGCATAAACTTTGTGCATAAACTATGTGCATAAAACTTGTGCATACACTTTGTGCATAACCTTTGTGTATAAACTTTGTGCATGAATGTTTTGCATAAACTTTGTGCATAAACTTTGTTCACAAAGATTATGCATAGAATTTATGCATAACCTTCGTGCATAAACTTTGTTTATAAACGTTTTGCATAGAATTTGTGAAGTACCTTTGTGCATGAACTTTGTGCACAAACGTAGTGCATAAGCTTTGTGCATAAACTTTGTGCATAAACTTTGTGCAGAAACTTTGTGCATAAACTTTGTGCATGAATCCTGTTCAGAAACCTTGTGCATTAACTTTGTGCGTAAACTTTGTGCATAAACTTTGTGCAAAAACCTTGTGCATGAACTTTGTGCATAAAAGTTGTGCATAAACGTTTTGCATAAGCTTTGTGCATAAAATTTGTGCACAACCTTTGTGCATCAACTTTGTGCACAAACTTTGTGAATAAACTTTGTGCATTAACTTTAGACATAAACGTTATGCAAAACCTTTGTGCATAAAGTTTTTGCACAAATTTTATGCACGTTGTGTATAAATGCTGGCATAAACTTGTGCAAAAACTTTCTCCACAAAGTTTAGGCACAAATTGTATGCACAATGTTTTCCAACAATGGTTATGCACAAATTTCATGCACAAAAGTTATGCACAAATTTTCTTCAAAAAGTTTATGATCAAAGCTTATGCACAATGTTTATGCAGAACGTTTATGCGCAAGTTTAATGCACAAAATGTTTGCACAAATTTTACGTACAAAGTTTATGCACAAAATTTATGGACAAAGTTTAGGCACAAAATTTATGCACAACGTTATGCAAAGAGTTTATGCATGAATTTCTTGCAAAACAATTACGCACAAAGTGTATGAACAAAGCTTATGCACAAATTCTATGCACAAAGTTCATGCACAACGTTAATGCACAAAGTTTATGCACAAAGTTTATGCATAAATTTTATGCACAAAGTTCTTGCACAAAGTTTATGCACAATGTTTATGCACAATGTTTATGCACAGAGTTTTGGCACAAAGTTTATGCACACATTTATGCACAAAGCTTATGCAAAAAGGTTATGCACAAAGTTTATGCAAAAACGGTATCCACAAAGTTTATGCACATCATTTATGCATAAAGTAAATGCAAAAAGGTTATGCACAAAGATGCTGCACACAGTTTCTGCACTATGTTTATAAACAAAGCTTATGCACAAATTCTATGCACAACGTTCATACACATAGTTTATGCACAAAGTTTGTGCACAAAGGTTGTGCACGAATTCTATGCACAACGCTTATGCACAAAGTGTATGCACAAAGTTTATGCAGAACGTTTATGCACAAAGTTCATGCAAAAAGTTTATGCACAACGGTTATGCACAAAGTTTATGCACAAGTTTAATGCACAAAGCTCATGCAAAAATGTTATGTACAAAATTTATGCACAAGATTTATGCACAAAGTTTATGCACAAAGTTTATGCACAAATTTCATGCACAAATAAAATGCGTTTATCTTATGCACAAAGTGTGTGCACTAAGGTTACGTACAAAGTTTATGCACAAAGTTAATGCAAAGAGTTTATGCATCAAGTTTATGCAAAAAATTTATGCACAAAGTTTATGTACAGATTTTGTGCACAAAGATTATTCGAAAAGTTTATGCACATCGTTTCTACACAAAGTTTATACACAAAGTTTATGCAAAACGTTTATGCACAATATTTATGCAGAAAGTTGATGCACAATATTTATGCAAGAAGGTTGTGCACAAAGTTTATGCACAACGTTTGTGCACAAAGTTTATGCACAAAGTGTATGCACAATGTTTATGCACAAAGTTTGTGCGTAAAGTTTATGCACAAAGTTCATGCACAAAGCTCATGCACAAGTTTATGCACAACGTTTATGCACAAAGTTTATGCACAAAGTTTATGCACAAAGTTTACGCACAAAGCTTATGGACAAAGTTTACGCACAAAGTTTATGCACCAATGTTATGCACAAAGTTTATGCACAAAGTTTCTGCACAGCATTTCTGCACAATGTTTATGCACAAAGTTTTTACACTACGTTTCTGCACAACGTTCATGCACACAGTTTATGCAGTAAGTTTGTGCACAAAGTTTATGGACAAAGTTTATGCACAAATTTTATACACAAAGTTCATGTACAACTTTTATGCACAAAGTTTATGCACAACGTTTGTGCACAAAGATGATTCACAATGTTAATGCACAAATTTTATGAACAAAGCTTATGCACAAAGTTTATGGAAAACGTTTCTGCACAAAGTTCCTGCAAAACGTTTATGCACAAATTTCATGCAAAAACTTTATGCACAAAGTTCATCCACAAAGTGTTTGCACAAAGTTTATGCACAAAGTTTATGCACAAAGATTATGCACAAAGTCTATGCACAAAGTTTCTGCACAAAGTTTATGCACAAAGTTTATGCACATAGTTTATGCACAAAGTTTATGAACAAAGTTCATGCACAAAGTTTATGCACAAAGCTTATGCACAACGTTTATGAACAAAGATTATGCACAATGTTTATGCACAAAGTTTCTGCACAATGATTATGCACAATGTTTATGCACAAAGTTCATGCACAATGTTTGTGCACAAAGGTTATGCACAATGTTTATGCACAATTGTTTTTGCACAAATTTTATGCACAAAGTTTATGCACAAAGTTTATGCACAGAGTTTGTGCACAAAGTTTATGCACAAAGTTTATGTACAAAGTTCATGCACAAAGTTCAGGCACAAAGTTTATGAAGAATGTTTATGCACAAAGTTTATGCACAAAGGTTATGCACAGAGTTTGTGCACAAAGTTTATGCAAAAGAATTATGCACAAAGTTTGTGCATTAACTTTATGCACAAAGTGTATGAACAAAGTTTATGCACTAATTTTATGCACAAATTTTATGCACAAAGTTAATGCACAAAGTTATGCGCAAAGTTTATGCAAAACGTTTATGCACAAAGTTTATGCACAAAGGTTATGCACAAAAAATATGCACAACGTGCATGCGCAAAGCTTATGCACAAAGTTTATGCACAAAGGTTATGCAAAACGTTTCTGCACAAAATTTACGCACACAGGTGATGCACAAAGTTTGTGCACAAAGGTTATGGACAAAGTTTATGCACAAAGTTTATACACAAAGTTTATGCACAACTATATGCACAAAGTTTATGCACAACGTTTGTGCACAAAGTTCATGCACAAAGTTCATGCACAAAGTTTATGAACAAAGCTTATGCAAAAAGTTTATGAAAAAAGTGATTGCACAAAGTCTCTGAACAAAGTTCATGCACAAACGTTATGCACAAAGTTCATGCACAAAGTTTACGCACAAAGTTTATGCACAACGTTTTTGCCCAAAGTTTATGCACAATGTTTATGCACAAAGTTTATGCACAAAGTTTCTGCACAAAGTTTTTGAACAAAGCTTATGCACAAATTTTATGCCTAACGTTTCTGTACAAAGTTTCTGCACATAGGTTATGCACAAAGTTCATGCACATAGTTTAGGCACAAAGTTTATGAACAAGGCTTATGCACTACGTTTATGCACAAGTTTTATGCACAAAGTTTATGCACAAAGTTTCTCCACAAAGTTTATGCACAAAGTTTATGCACAAACATTTATGCAAAACGTTTATGCACATGGTTTATGCACAAAGATGGTGCACAAAGTTTGTGCACAAAGTTTATGCACAAAGTAAGTGCACAAAGTTCATGCACAAAGTTTATGCACAACGTTTATGCACAAATTTCATGCACAATGCTTATGCACAAAGTTTGTGCACAAAGCTAATGCAAAAAGTTTATGCACAAAGTTCACGCACAGAGTTTGTGCACAAAGTTTATGCACAAAGTTTGTGCACAAAGTGCATGCACAAAGTTTATGCACAGAGTTTATGAACAATGTTTATGCACAAAGTTTATGCACAAAGGTTATGCACAGAGTTTGTGCACAATTCTTATGCACAACGTTTATGCACAAAGTTTGTGCACTAGCTTTATGCACAAAGTTTCTGAACAAAGTTTATGCACAAGGGTTTTGCACAAAGTTTATGCACAAATTTTATGCACAAATTGTATGCATAAAGTTTATGCATAAAGTTTATAAACAAAGTTCATGCACAATGTTTGTGCAGAAAGGTTATGCACAATGTTTATGCACAACGTTTTTTGCACAGATTTTATGCACAAAGTTTAGGCACAAAGTTTATGAACAATGTTTATGCACAAAGTTTATGCACAAATGTTATGCACAGAGTTTGTGCACAAAGTTTATGCACAAAAATTATGCACAAAGTTTGTGCACTAAGTTTATGCAAAACGTTTGTGCCTAATGTTTATGCACAAATTTCATGCACAGACTTCATGCACAAGTTTATGCACAAAGTTTATGCGCAAAGTTTATGCACATCATTTATGCACAATGTTTATGCACAAAGTTTATGCACAACGTTTTTGCACAAATTTTATGCACAAAGTTTATGCACAAATTTTGTGCACACCGTTCATGCACAAATTTCATGCACAATGTTTATAAACAAAGCTTATGCACAAAGTTTATGCAAAACGTTTCTACATAAAGTTTGTGCACAAACTTTATGCACAAAGTTTATGCACAAACTTTGTGCACAACGTTCATGCACAAAGTTTATGCAAAACATTCATGCACAACCTTTGTGCACAATGTTTATGCAAAACCTTTATGCACAAAGTGTATGCACAAATTTTATGCACAAAGTTTCTGCACAAAGTTTATGATCAAAGCTTATGCACAAATTTCATGCACAAAGTTTCTGCACAAAGTTTCTGCACAAAGTTTATGCACAAAGTTTATGCACAAAGTTTATGCAGATAGTTTATGCACAAAGTTTATGAACAAAGTTCATGCACAAAGTTTATGCAGAAAGTTTATGCACAAAGTTTATGCACAATGTTTATGAACAAAGTTTATGCACAACGTTTATGCACAAAGTTTCTGCACAAAGCTTATTTAAAATTTTTACTCAAAACGTTTATGCACAAATTTAATGCACAAAGTTTATGCAGAATGTTTATGAACAAAGCTTGTGCACAAAGTTTATGCACAATGTTTGTGCACAAATTGTATGCACAAAACTTATGCATAAATCTTATTCACAACGATTATGCACAAAGTTTATGCACAACGTTTCTGCACAAAATTCATGCACACAGTTTATGCACAAAGTTTGTGCACAAAGGTTATGGACAAAGTTTATGCACAAAGTGTGTGCACAACGTTTATGCACAAAGTGTGTGCACAACGTTTATGCACAAAGTTTATGCACAACGTTTGTGCACAAAGTTCATGCACAAAGTTTATGAACAAAGCTTATGCATAAAGTTTATGAAAAACGTGTCTGCATAAAGTCTCTAAACAAAGTTCATGCACAAACACTATGCACAAGCTTTATGGATAGAGTTTACGCAAAAAACTTATGCACAAAGTTTGTGCACAAGGTTTATGCACAAAGTCTATGCACAAACATTTTGCACAGCGTTTCTTCACAACTTTGATGCACAAAGTTTATGCACAAAGCTTATGCACAACATTTCTGCACAAACTTTATGCATACACTTTATGCACAAATGTTTTGCACAAAATGTATGCAAAACGTTTATGCACAACGTTTATGCACAAAGTTTATGCACGAAGTTTATGCACAAAGTTTATGCACAACATTTATGCACAAAAATTATGGACAAAGCTTATGCACAAAGTTTATAAAGAAACTGTATGCACAACGTTTATGCACAAAGTTTATGCACAATTGTTTTGCACAACGTTTGTGCAAAAAATTCATGCACAAAATTTATGCACAAAGTTTATGCACAACTTTTATGCACAAAGTCTATGCACAAAGTTTATGCACAAAGCTTATGCAAAACGTTTTTGCATAAATCGGATGCACAAAGTTTATGCACAAAGTTTATGAACAAAGCTTTTGCACAAAGTTTATGCACAAATTTTATTCAAAAAGTTTATGCACAAAGTTTCTGCACAAAGTTTCTGCACAAAGTTTATGCACAAAGTGAATGCACAAAGTTTATGCACAAAGTTTATGCATTACGTTTATGCACAAAGTTTATGCACAAAGTTCATGCAGAAAAGTTCATCCACAAAGTTTATGCACAAAGTTTATGCACAAAGTTAATGCAAAACGTTTATGCACAAAGTTTGTGGAGAAATTGTATGCACAATATTTATGCAAAACGTCCATGCACAAAGTTTATTCACAAAGTTTATGCACAAATTTTATACACAAAGATTATGCACAAATGTAATGCACAAAGTTTATGCACAAAGTTTGTGCACAAGGGTTATGCCCAAATTTTATGGACAAAGTTTATGCACAAAGGTTTTGCACAAAGGTTATGAACAAAGCTTATGCAGAATTTTTATGCGCAAAGTTTATGCACAAAGTTCTTGCACACAGTTTATGCACAAAGTTTGTGCACAACGTTTATGAACAACGTTTATGCACATATTTCATGCATAAATGTCATGCACAAAGTTTATGCACAAAGTTTATGAAAAACGATCATGCACAAAGTTTATGCACAAACTTTATGGACAAAGTTTATGAACAAAGTTTATGCACAATGCTTTTGCACAAATTGTGTGAACAAAATTTATGCACAAAGTTTATGCAAAACTTTTATGCACAAAGTTTATGCACAAAGTTGATGGAAAACGTTTATGAAAAACTTTTATGCACAAAGTTTATGAACAAAATTTATGCACAAAGCTTCTCTACAGAGATTATTCACAAAGTTTATGCACAAATTGTATGCATAAAGTTTAGGCAAAACGTCTATGCACACAGTTTATGCACAAAGTTTCTGCACAAAGGTTATGCAAAACGTTTGTGCTCAACGTTTATGCACAAAGCTTGTGCACAAAGTTTATGCAAAACGTTTATGCACCAAGGTTATGCACACAGATTATGCACAAAGTTCTTTCACAAAGTTCATGCACAAAGTTTATGCACAATGTTTATGCAGGAAGTTTTGCACAATGTTTATGGACAACGTTTCTGTACAAAGTTTATGCACAAATTTTATGCACAAAGTTTATGCACAAAGTTTATTCAAAAACTTTCATGCAAAATGTTTATACACAAAATTAATTCACAAAGTTTATGTACAAATTTTATGCACAAAGTTTATGCACAAAGTTTTTGCACAAAGTTGATGGACAAAGCTTATGCACAATGATTACTCACGAAGTTTTGCATATAATTTATGCACAAAGTTTATGCACAAAGTTTATGGACAAAGTTTATGCACAACGTTTATGGACAAAGTTGATGCACAAAGTTTATGCACAAAGATTATGCACAAGTTTTATGCACGAATTTTATGCACAAAGTTCATGCAAAAATTTTGTGCACAAAGTTTATGCACAAAGTCTGTGCACAAAGTTTATGCACAAAGTATATGCACAACGTTTGTGCACCAAGTTTATGCACAACATTTATGCACAAAAGTTTTTGCAAAATGTTTCTGCACAAAGATTTGCACAGAGGTTATGGACAAAGTTTCTGCACAAAGTTTATGCACAAAGTTTATGCACAAAGTTTATGCACAAAGCTTATGCACAACGTTTCTGCACAAATGTTATGAACAAAGTTCATGCAGGAAGTTTCTGCACAAAGTTTATGCACAAAGTTTATGAACAAATGTTTTGCACAACGTTTATGCAAAACGTTTATGCACAATATTCATGCACAACTTTTATGAAACACGTTTATGCACAAGGCTTATGCACAAAGTTTATGCACAAAGTTTATGCACAGAGTTTATGCACAATTGTTTTGCACAAAGTTTCTGCACAAAGGTTTTGAATAAAGGTTTTGAACAAAGCTTATGCACAAATTTTATGCACAAAGTTCATGCACAAATTTTATGATCAAAGTTTATGCACAAAGTGTGTGCACAAATTATGTGCAAAACTTTTATTCACAAAGGTTATGACCTAGTTTATGCACAAAGTTTATGCACAAAGTTTATGCACAAAGTCAATGCACAAAGTTTATGCACAAAGTTTACGCAAAAAGTTTATACACAAAGTTTATGCACGAAGTTTATGCAGAAAGTTAATGCACAAATTTTATGGACAAAGCTTATACACAAAGTATCTGCACTAAATCTATGAACAAAGCTTATGCACAAATTGTATTCACAAAGTTTATGCACAAATACTATGCACAAAGTTTATGCACAAAGTTTATGCACAACGTTTATGCACAAAGTTCATGCAAAAATTTTATGCAAAACGTTTATGCACAATGTCTTTGCACAAACTTTATGCACAAAGTCTGTGCACAAAGTTTATGCACAAAGTTTATGCATAAACTTTATGGACAAAGTTGATGCACAAAGTTTATGCACAAATTTTCTACACAGTTTATGCACAAAGTTTCTGCACAATGTTTCTGCACAAAGTTTCTGCAAAACATTTATGCACAAAGTTTATGCACAAAGTTTTTGCACAAACTTTATGCACAAAATTTATGCATAACGTTTCTGCACAAAGTTTATGCACAAAGTTTATGCACAATGGTTTTGCAGAAAGTTTATGCACAAAGCTTATACACAATGTTTATGCACAAAGTTTATGCACAAAGTTTATGCACAAAGTTCATGCACAAAGTTCATGCACAAATGTTATGCACAAAACTTGTGCACAACGTTTTTGCACAAATTTTATGCAGAAAGTTTATCCACAAAGTTTATGCACAAAGTTTATGAACAAAGCTTATGCACAACGTTTATGAACAAAGTTTCTGCACGAATTTTACGTACAAAGTTTACACACAGCTTTTATGCACAAAGTTAATTTACAAAGTTTATGCAGAATGTTTATAAACAAAGCTTGTGCACAAAGTTTATGCACAACATTTGTGCACAAAGCTTATGCACAAAGTTTATGCACAAATTTAATGCACAAAGATTATGCACAATGTTTATGCACAAAGTTCATGCACAAGGTTTATGCACAAAGTTTGTGCACAACGTCTATGAACAAAGTTCATGCACATATATCATGCATAAAGTTCGTGCACAAAGTTTATGAAAAACGATTATGCACAAAGTTTATGCACAAAGTTGATGGACAAAGTTTATGAACAAAGTTTATGCACAATGTTTTTGCACAAATTTTATGAACAAAGTTTATGCACAAAGTTTATGCACAAAGTTTATGCATTAAGTTTATGCAAAACGTTTATGCACAAAGTTTATGCACAAAGTTGATGGACAAAGTTTATGAAAAACGTTTATGCACAAAGTTTATGAACAAAATTTATGCACAAAGCTTCTGCAAAAAGATTATGCACAAAGTTTATGCACAAATTGTATGCATAAAGTTTAGGCAAAACGTCTATGCACACAGTTTATGCACAAAATTTATGCACAAAGTTTCTGCACAAAGGTTATGCACAACGTTTGTGCTCAAAGTTAATGCACAAAGTTTGTGCACAAAGTTTATGCACAACGTTTGTGCACGAAGTTTTGCACAATGTTTATGGACAACGTTTCTGCACAAAGTTTATGCACAAAGTTTATGCACAAGTTTATGCACAAAGTTTTTTCACAAAGTTTATGCACTAAGTTTATACACAAACTTTATGCACAACGTTTATGCACAAATTGTATGCACAAAATTTATGCACAAAGGTTTTGCACAAAGTTTATGGACAAAGTTTATGCACAAAGTTTATGCACAATGTTTATTCACGAAGTTTTGCATAAAATGTATGCACAAAGTTTATGCACAAAGTTTCTGCACAAAGTTTATGGACAAAGTTGATGCACAAAGATAATGCACAAGTTTTATTCACGAATTTTATGCACAAAGTTCATGCACAAATTCTATGCACAAAGTTTATGCACAAAGTCTGTGCACAAAGTATATGCACAAAATCTATGCACAACGTTTGTGCACCAAGTTTCTGCACAACATTTATGCAAAAACGTTTTTGCACAATGTTTGTGCACAAAGATTTGCACAAAGGTTATAGAAAACGTTTCTGCACAAAGTTTATGCACAAAGTTTATGCACAAAGTTTCTGCACAAAATTTATGCACAAAGTTTATGCACAAAGTTTATGCTCAAAGTGTCTGCACAAAGTTTATGCACAAAGTTCATGCACAATCTTTCTGCACAATGTTTATACACAAAGTTTATGAACAAACGTTTTGCACAACGTTTATGCAAAATGTTTATGCACAACATTTATGCACAATGTTTATGCAAAACGTTTATGCACAAAGTTTATGTAAAAAGTTAATGCACAAATTTTTTGAACAAAGGTATGTAACAAAGGTTTTGAAAAAAGCTCATGCACAAAGTTTATGCACAAAGTTGATGCACAAATGTTATGCACAAACTTTATGCACAAAGTTTGTGCACAAATGTTGTGCAAAGCGTTTATTCACAAAGGTTATGCACCTAGTTTATGCACAAAGTTTATGCATAAAGTTAATGCACAAAGTTTATGCACAAAGTTTACGCATAGAGTTTATGCACAAAGTTTGTGCACAAAGTTTTTGCACAAAGTTAATGCACAAATTTCATGGACAAAGCTTATGCACAAAGTTTCTGCACTAATTATATGAACAAAGCTTATGCAGAAATTGTATTCACAAAGTTTATGCACAAATGTTATGCACAAAGTTTATGCACAAAGTTTATGCACAAAGTTTGTGCACTAAGTTTATCAACAACGTTTATGCACAAAGTTCATGCACAAAGTTTATGCACAAAATTTATGCACAAAGTTTTTGCACAAAGTTTATGCACACAGTTTATGTTAAAAGTTTATGCACAAAGTTTATGCATAAAATTTATGGACAAAGTTGATGCACAAAGTTTATGCACAAAGTTTCTACACAAAGTTTACGCACAAAGTTTCTGCACAACGTTTCCGCACAAAGTTTCTGCAAAACGTTTATGCACAAAGCTTTTGCACAAACTTTATGCACAAAATCTATGCATAACGTTTCTGGAAAACGTTTATGCACAAAAATTATGCACAAAATGTATGCAGAAATTTCATGCACAAAGTTTATTCACAAAGTTTATGCACAATGTTTATACACAATGTTTATGCACAAAGTTTATGTACAAAGTTTATGCATAAAGTTCATGCACAAAGTTCGTGCACAACGTTTATACACAAAGTTTATGCACAAAGTTCATGCACAAAGTTTATGCACAAGTTTTGTGCACAAATTTTATGCACAAAGCTTTTGCACAAAGTTTATGCACGAATTTCATGCACAAATTTTATGCACAAAGTCAATGCACAAAGTTTATGCACAAAGTATATGCACAACCTTTGTGCACCAAGTTCATGCACAAAGTTTATGCACAACGTTTTTGCACAAAGTTTATGCACAATGTTTATGCACAATGTTTTGCACAAAGTTTATGGACAAAGTTTGTGAAATACGTTTATGCACAAAGTTTCTGCACAACGTTTCTGCACAAAACTTCTGCACAAAGTTTATGAAGAAACATTATTCACAAGGTTAATGCACAAAGTTTATGCACAACGATTATGCACAAAGTTTATGCACAAAGTGTACGCACAAAGTTTTGGACAAAGATTTTAAACAAAGTTTGTTCACAATGCTTATGCACAATGTTTGTGCACAAAGTTTATGCATAACGTTTACACACAAAGTTTATGCACAAAGTTTATTGATGGAACCTGGCATAGTTTGTGTCCAAACTCATTCTGGATATTGGGGAAAAGGCAAGAGGGTCAGGGGAGAGGTCGCCACTCTCTCCCCTGGCCCTCGCCTACTCTAACCTACCCTGTGCTACCCGTGGGGTCAGGAAAGAGGGTAATCCCATGCCTCCCCTGCCCATATGTGTACCTGTTATTCGATGATAACTCTCGGAGCAGATGCTCTTATCCAGACAGGTCTTGCACAAGTCTGAGAAGTGGCTTTGGTGAGCGAGCACGGGCGAGCGAGACAAAGAAGTGCCAGGGTGGCACCTCGGAGCAAAGGCGACGCTATGCTGTCCGGTCACCCATGACCGAGGCGTCAGCCCGCTCGACATACTAAGGCGGACCGCAAGGATGAGGCACAGGGTGACCGGACTACTGGCAGTTGTAGTTTTCTAGCGACAGGCAGACAATGCACTATTTAGTAGAACTCCTTGNACTCTTTCTATTCTTAATGGATTTGGTTGATTTCTTCACCATTCATTCGTCTGGACCTTCCTCCTCGGTTCCAGCTTTCAGTGACAAGCAAATCAGGCTTGTGTGATGTGTATTCAGAATCAATGCGTGACGAAGTGTTAATTCAGGACCCTCACGCATGAAAGCCTTATTTGAGACTGACCCAGTGTGATCTGTTCAGCATTCAAGAACCTGGGGATCTATTTTTCTAACATTTATGCACAAGGTTTATGCAGAAATTTTATGCACAAAGTTCATGCACAAAGTTTATGCACAAAGTTTATGCACAATGTTTATGCACAAAGTTTGCACACAAAGTTTATGCACAAAGTTCATGCACAAAGTTTATGCAAAACGTTTATGCACAACGCTTATGCTAAAAGTTTATGGACAACGTTTATGCAGAAAGTTTCTGCACAAATTGTTTGAACAAAGTTTTTGAGCAAAGCTTATGCACAAAGTTTATGCACAAATCGCATGCATAAATCTTATGCACAATGTTTATGCACAAAGCATTGCACGAAGTTCATGCACAAAGTTCATGCACAAAGTTTATGCACAAAAAATGTGCACAATGTTTTTGCACAACGTTTATGCACAAATTCTATGTTCAAAGTTTATGCACAAAGTCTATGCACAACGTTTGTGCACCAAGTTTATGCACAACGCTTATGCACAAAAGTTTGTGCACAATGTTTATGCACAACGTTTTGCACAAAGGTTATGGACAAAGTTTCTGCACAACGTTCATGCACAAAGCTTCTGCACAAAGTTTCTGCACAAAGTTTATGCACAAAGTTTATGCACAAAGTTTTTGCACAAAGTTTATGCACAAAGTTTATGCACAACGTTTTTGCACAAAGTTTACACACAAAGTTCATGCACAACATTTCCGCACAAAGTTATGCACAAAGGTTTTGCACAAAGTTTATGCAAAACGTTTATGCACAACATTTATGCACAACTTTTATGCAAAACGTTTATGAACAAGTTTAATGCACAAAGTTTATGCACAAATTTCATGCACAAAGCTTATGCACAAAGTTTATGTACAAAGTTTATGCACAAAATTTGCACACACAGTTTATGCACAACGTTCATGCACAACATTTATGCACAAAGTTTATACACAATGTTTATGAACAATTTTTATAGACAAATATTATGAAGAAAGTTTATGCACAAATATTTTGAACAAAGATTCTGGACAAAGCTTATGCTTAAAGTTTATGCACAAAGTTCATGCACTTTTGTTATGCACAAGAGTTTATGCACAAAGTTTGTGCACAAAGTTTGTGCAAAACCTTTATTCACAAAGTTTATGCACAACATTAATGCATATAATTTATGCACAAAGTTTATGCACAAAGTTTGTGCACAAAGGTTTTGCACAACGTTTGTGCACAAAGTTTATGCTCAAATTTTATGGACATAGTTCATGCACAAATTCTCTGCACAAATTCATGAACAGAGCTTATGCACAAATTGTATTCACAAAGTTTATGCACAAATGTTATGCACAAAGTTTGTGCACAAAGTTTATGCACAACGTTTGTGCACAAAGTTTATGCACTACGTTTATGCACAAAGATTTTGCGAAACGTTTATGCACAAAGTTTATGTTCAAAGTTTATGTTGAAAGTTTATGTTCAAAGTTTATGCACAAACTTTATGCACAAACTTTATGGACAAAAATTATGCACAACGTTTATGCACAATGTTTCTGCACAAAGTTTATGCATAAATTTTCTGCACAACGTTTCTGCACAAAGTTTCTGCACAAAGTTTCTGCACAAAGTTTATGCACAAAATTTATGCATAAAGTTTCTGCACAAAGTTTATGCACAAAGTTTATGCACAAAGTTCATGCACAAAGGTTTTGCACAAAGTTTATGCACAAAGTTTATGCACAAAGTTTATGCACAAAGTTTATGCACAAAGTGTATGCACAAAGTTCATGCACAAATTTTATTCACAAAGTTTATGCACAAAATTTATGCACAACTTTTGTGCACAAATTTTGTGCACAAAGTCTTTGCACAAAGTTAATGCACAAAGTGTATACACAAAGTTTATGCACAACGTTTGTGTACAAAGTTTATGCACAAAGTTCATGCACAAAGTTCATGCACAATGTTTATGCACAAACTTTATGCACAAAGTTTCTTCACAAAGTTTCTGCACAAAGTTTGTGCACAAAGTTTATGCACAAAGATTATGCACAAAGTTTATGCACAACGTTTATGCACAAATTTTATGGACAATGTTTCTGCACAAAGTTTCTGCACAAAGTTTATGCATACAGTTTATGCACAAAGTTTATGCACAAAGTTCCTTCACAAAGTTCATGCACAAAGTTAATGAACAACATTTATGCACAACTTTTATGCAAAACGTTTATGCACAAGTTTTATGCACAAAGTTTATGCACAATGTTCATGCACAAAGTTTACGTCCAAAGTTTATGCACAAAGTTTGCGCACACAGTTTATGCACAGCGTTTATGCACAAAGTTCATGCACAGAGTTATGCACAACGTTTATGAAAAACGTTTATGGACAAAGTTTATGCAGAAATTTTCTGCAAAAAGGTTTTTAACAAAGTTTTTGAACAAAGTTTATGCACGAAGTTTATGCACAATGTTCATGCACAAAGTTTATGCACAAAGTTTGTGCACAAAGTATGTGCAAAACGATTATTCACAAAGTTTATGCACCTCGTTCATGCACAAAGTTTATGCACAAAGTTTATGCACAAAGGTTATGCACAAAGTTTATGCACAAAGTTTATGCACAACGTTTCTGCACAAAGTTCATGCACAAAGTTCATGCATAAACTTTATGCACAAAGTTTCTGCACAAAGTTCATGCACAAATTTTGTGCATAAATTGTATGCACAAAGTCTATGCACAACCTTTGTACACCAAGTTTATGCACAAAGTTTATGGACAAAGTTTCTGCAAACCGTTTATGCCCAAAGTTTCTACACAACCTTTGTGCACAAGCTTTCTGCACAAAGTTTATGCAGAAAGTTTATGCACAAAACTTACCCACAAAGTTTATGCACAAAGTTTATGCACAACGTTTATGCACAAAGTTTATGCACAAAGTATATGCACAAAGATTTGGACAAATATTATGCACAAAGTTTGTGCACAATGCTTATGCACAATGTCTGTGCACAAAGTATATGCACAATGTTTATGCACAAGGTTTATGCACAAAGTTTATGCACTAAGTTCATGCACAAAGTTTATGCACAAAGTTTATGCAAAATTTATGCGCACAAAATTTATGCACAAAGTTTATGCAAAACGTTTATGCACAACGTTTATGCTCGAATTTCATGGACAAATTTTATGCAGAAAGTTTCTGCACATATTTTTTCAACAAAGTTTTTGAACAAAGCTTATGCACAAAGTTTATGCACAAAGTTCATGCACAAATGTTATGCACAACGTTTATGCACAAACTTTAAGCACAAAGTTCATGCACAAAGTTTATGCACAAAGTTTGTGCATAAAGTTTTTTCACGACGTTTATGCACAAATTGTATGTTCAAAGTTTATGCAAAAATTGTATTCACAAATTTTATGAACAAAAGTTTTTGCACAAAGTTTATGCACAAAGCATGTGCACAATGTTTGTGCAAAACGTTTATGCACAAAAGTTATGCACAACGTTTATGCACACTAATTATGCACAACGTTTCTGCACAAACTTTCTGCACAAGTTTTATGCACAAAGTTTCTGCATAACGTTTTTGCACAAATTTTATGCACAACTTTTATGCACAAAGCTTCTGAACAAAGTTTATGCACAATGTTTTTGCACAAAGTTTCTGCACAAAGTTTATGCACAACGTTTATGCACAAAGCTTTTGCACAAAGTTTATGCACAAAGTTTATACACAAAGCTTATGCACAAAGATGGTGCACAAAGTTTATGCACAATGTTTATGCACAATTTTTTTTGCACAAAGTTTATGCACAAAGTCTATGCACAGAGTTTGTGCACAAAGTTTATGCACAAAGGTTATGCACAAAGTTCACGCACAAAGTTCATGAACAGAGTTTATGAACAATGTTTATGCACAAAGTTTATGCACAAAGGTTATGCACAGAGTTTGTGCACAAACTTTATGCACAAAGTTCATGCACAAAGTTTATGCACAAAGTTTATGCAAAACGTTTGTTCGAAAGGTTTATGCACAAAGTTTATGTACAAAATTTGTGCAAAAAGGTTATGCAAAACGTTTACTATACAAAGTTTGTGCACACAGATTATAAAGTTTGTGCATACAATTTGTGCATCAACTTTGTGCATGAACTATTTGCATAATTTTTGTCCAGAGACTTTGTGCGTACACGTTATGCAGAATCTTTGTGCATAAACTTTGTGCATAAACGTTTTGCATAAACTTTGTGCATAAACTTTTTGCACAAACTCTGTGCATAGACATTGTGCTTTATCTTTGTGCATAAAATTCATGCATAAACATTGTCCATAAAACTTGTGCAAAAACTTTCCGCATAGACTTTGTGCATAAACGTTTTGCATGACCTTTGTGCATAAAATTTGTGTATAAACTTTGTGCATAACCTTTATGCTTAAACTTGGTGCATGAACGTTTTGCATAAACTTTGTGCATTACTTTACACACAAACGTTTTGCATAAACTTTGTGCAAAACCTTTGTGCATCACCTTTTTGCACAAGCTTTGTGCATAAATGCTGGCATAAACTTGTGCAAACTCTCTGTGCATAAACTTTGTGCATAAACTTTGTGCACAAAATCTGTGCATAAACGTTGTGCATAAACATTGTGCATAAACTTTGTGCATAAGCTTTGTGCATAAGCTTTTTGCGTAAACTTCGTGCATAAACTTTGTGAATAACATTTGTCCATAAACTTTGTGCATAAACTTTGTGCACAGTCATTGTGCATAAGCATTGTGCACAAACTTTGTGCATAATCTTTGTCCAAAACTTTGTGCATAAACTTTGTGCATAAACGTTGTTAATAAAATTTGTGCATAAACCTTGTGAATAATGTTTGTGCATAAACTTTGTGCATAAACGTTGTGCAAAAACTCCGTGAATAATCTTTGCGCATAAACGGTGTTCATAAACTTTGTGCAAAAACTGTGTGCAGAAACGTTGTGCCTAAACTTTGTGCATAAACCTGGTGCATAACCTTTGTGCATACATTTTGTGCATAAGCATTGTGCATAAACTTCGTGCATAAACGGTGTGCATAAACTTTGTCCATAAACTTTGTGCATAAACTTTGTGCACAAACGTTGTGCATAAACTTTGTGCGAAAACATTGTGCATAAACGTTTAGCATAAAGTTTGTGCATAAACTTTGTACATAAACTTTGTGCATGAATTCTGTGCATAAACTTTGTGCATAAACTTTGTGTATAAACTTTTTGAATAAAATTTGTGCATAAAAATTGTGCATAAACTTTGTGCATAGACTTTGTGGACAAATGTTGTGCATAAACGTTGTGCATAAACTTTATGCATAAACTTTGTGCATAAACATTGTGCAAACAATTTGTGTATATACTTTGGGGACAAACTCTTCATAAACTTTGCACATAAACTTTGTGTATAAAACTTGTGCATAAGCTTTGTGAAGAAAATTTGTGCATAAAGTTTGTGCATAAAACTTGTGCATAAACTCTGTGCATAAACTCTGCGCATAAACTTTGTGCACAAACTTTGTGCATAAACTTTGTGCACGAGTTTTATGCTAAAACTTTGTGCATACAATTTGTGCATAAAATTTGTCAAGAAACGCCGTGCATAAACTTTGTGCATAAACTTTGTGTATAAATTTTTTGCATAAACTTTGTGCATAAACATTGTGCATAAACTTTGTGTATAAACGGTGTGCATAAAAGTTGTGCACAAACTTTGTGAAGAAACTTTGTGCATAAAATTTGTGCATAAACTTTGTTCACAAACATTGTACATAAACGTAGTGCACAAACTTTGTGCATAAACTTTGTCCAAAACTTTGTACATAACCTTTGTGCATAAACGTTGTGCATAAACTTTCTGCATAAAAATTGTGCATAATGTTTGTGCAGAAACTTTGTGCGTAAGCTTTGGGCATAATCTTTGTGCATAAAATTTCTGCTTAAACGTTTTCAATAAACTTTGTGCACAAACTTTGTGCATAAACATTGTGCAAAAACTTTGTGCATATACATTGTGCATAAACGTTGTGCATCAAAGTTGTGCACAAACTTTGTGCATAAACTTTGTGCATAAACTTTGTGCATTAACTTTGTGCATAAACGTTGTGCAGAAACTTTGTGCAGAAACTTTGTGCATGATAAATTGTTCATAAACTTTGTGCAGAAACTTTGTGCATAAAACTTTTGCATAGAATTTGTGCATAAATATTGTGCATACACTTTGTGCAAAAACTTTGTGCATAAACTTTGTGCATACACTTTGTGCATAATATTTCTGCATGAAATTTGTGCACAAACTTTGTGCATACCCTTTGTGCATA
This sequence comes from Penium margaritaceum, assembly GCA_023375785.1. Taxonomy (NCBI): domain Eukaryota; kingdom Viridiplantae; phylum Streptophyta; class Zygnematophyceae; order Desmidiales; family Peniaceae; genus Penium; species Penium margaritaceum. The sequence continues at coordinate 22,224 of SZWC01000226.1, read as the reverse complement.
AACTTCGTGCATAAACTTTGTGCATAAACGTAATGCACAAAAGTTTTGCATAAACTTTGTGCAAAAACATTGTGCGTAAACGTTTTTCACAAGCTTTGTGCAAGAATATTGTGCATAAATGTTTTGCACAAACTTTGTGCATAGACTCTGTGCATAAACGTTGTGCATAAATCTTGTGCATAAACGTTGTGCATAAAATTTGTGCATGAACGTTTTGCATAAACTTTGTGCATAAACTTTTTGAGTAAACTCTGTGCATAAACTTTGAGCATAAACTTTGTGCACTGACGTTGTGCATAAACATTGTGCACAAACTTTGTACATAAACTTTGAGCATGAGGTTTGTGCATAAACTTTGTTCATAAGCTTTGTGCATAAACTTTGTGCATAAAATTTCTGCATTGACTTTGTGCATGATTTTTCTGCATAAACTTTGTGTATAACATTTTTGCATAAATTTTGTGCATAAACTTTGTGCAAAAACGTCGTGCATAAATGTTGTGATAAGCATTGTGCATAATCGTTTTGCATAAACGCTGTGCATGAAATTTGTAAATAGACTTTGTGAATAAACTTTGTGCAGAAACTTTTTGAAGAAACTTTTGCATAAATTTTGTGCATAAACTTTGTGCATAAACTTCATGCACAAACGGTGTGCATAAACTTTGTGCATAAACTTTGTGCATAAAATTTGCACATAAACGTTCTGCATAAACTTTGTGCACAAACTTTGTGCACAAACGTTGTGCATAAACTCTGTGCATAACCTTTGTGCATAAACTTTGTGCACAAACCTTGTGCATAAACTTAGTGCAAAAACTTTGTGAATAGATGTTATGCATAAACTATGTGCATAAACTTTGTGCATAAACTTTGTGCATACAATATGTGCATAAACTCTGTGTATAAACTTTGTGCATAACTTTTTTGCATAAACTTTGTGCATAAACATTGTGCTGAAACGTTTTTCAAAAACTTTGTGCATGAACTTTGTGCATATGATTTGTGCATAAACGTTTTGCATAAAGTTTGTGCATAAACCTTGTGCAGGAACATTGTGCAGAAACTTTGTGCATAGAATTTGTGCATAAGCTTTGTTCATAAACATTGTGAAGAAACTTTGTGCATAAGCTTTGTGCATAAAATTTGTCCATAAACGTTGTGCATAAAAATTGTGCATACACTTTGTGCATAACCTTTGTGCATGAACTTTGTGCATAAAATGTGTGCAAAAACTTTGTGCATAAAGTTTGTACATAAATATTGTGAATGAAGTTTGTGCATAAACTTTGTGCATAAAGTTTGTGCATAAACTTTGTGCATGTACTTTGTGCATAAACGTTGAGCATAGTCTTCGTGCATAAACTTTGTGCAGAAACTTTGTGCATTAAATTTGTGCATAAACATTGTGAATGAATTTTGTGCATAAACTTTGTGCATAAACGTTGTGCATAAACTTTGTGCATGTAATTTGTGAATAACCTTTGTGCATAAACTTTGTGCATAAGCCTTGTTCGTAAATTTTGTACAGAAACTTTGTGCATAAACGTTGTGCATAAAGTTCTTCCACAAACATTGTGCAGAAACTTTGTGCATAAACTCTGTGCATAAACTCTTTGCATAAAAATATTGCTTAAAATTGGTGCAGAAAGTTTGTGCAGAAATTTTGTGCATAAACTTTGTACAGAAATGATTTGCATAAACTTTGTGCATAAACTTTGTCCATAAACTTTGTGCAAAAAAATTGTGCATAAACGTTTTGCATAAACTTTGTACATAAATTTTGTGCACAAACGTTGTGCAAAAACTTCGTGCATAAACTTTGTGCGTAAGCTTTGTGCATAAACTTTGTTCATGAACTATGTGCATAGGCTTTGTTCATAAACTTTGTGCATAAACTTTGTGAAAAAACGTTTGGGCACAAACGTTGTGCATAAAATATGTGCATAAACTTTGTGCATAATCATTGTGCATAAGCTTTGTGCATAAAATTTACGCATAATGTTTGTGCATGAAATTTGTTCAAAAACTTTGTGCATAAACGTTTTGCATGAACTTTGTACATAAAATTTGTGCACAAACGTTCAGCATAGACTTTGTGCATACACTTTGTGCATAAACCTTGTGCATATACTTTGTGCATAAACATTGTGCATAAAACTTGTGCATGAACTTTGTGCATAAAATTTGTGCATAAACTCTGTGCACAAACCTTGTGCATAAACTTTGTGCATAAACTTTGTGCATAATATTTGTGCATAAGTTTTGTGCACAAATTTTGTGGATTATTTTTGTGCATAAACGTTTTGCATTAGCTTTGTGCATAAACTGTGTGCAGAACATTCGTGCAGAAACTGTGTGCATAACCTTTGTGCATAGAATTTGTGCATAAACTTTGTGCATAAACTTTGTGCATAAAATTTGTGCACAAACTTTGTGCATAGATATTTTGCATGAACTTTGTAGACAAACTTTGTGCAGAAAAATTGTGCATAAACGTTTTGCATAAACATGGTGCATAAACTGTGTGCATAAACTCCGCATAACTTTTGTATGAACTTTGTGCATAGGCTTTTTGCATAAACGATGGGCATAAACTTTGTGCACAAAACTTTGTGCATAACATTTGTGCATACAAATCTTGCATAAACTCTGTGCATAAACGTTTTGCATAATTTTTGTAAACAAACTTTGTGCAAAAACTTTGCACATCCACTTTGTGCATAAACTATGCATAACTTTTGTGCATAAAATTGTGCATAAACGTTGTGAAAAAACTTTGTGCATAAACGTTGTGCATAAACTTTGTGCACAAACTATGTGCATAAACTTTGTGCATAGACGTTGTGCATAAACTTTGTGCATAGACGTTGTGCATAAACTTTGTGCATAAACTTTGTGCATAAACGTTGTGCTTAAACTTTGTGCATAAACTTTGTGCATATTTTTTGTGCAAAGACTTTGTGTTTAAACGTTATGCACAATCTTTGTGCATAAACTTTGTGCACAAACTCTGTGCATAAATTATGTGCAAAAAAATTGTGCAGAAACGTTTTGCATAAACTTTGTGCATAAACTCTGTGCATAAACTCTGTGCAGAATCTTTGTGCATAAAACTTGTGCATACAATTTGTACATAAACGTTGTGCACAAGCTATGTGAATAAACGTTGTGCATCAATTTTGTGCGGAACGTTTGTGCATAAACATTGTGCATAAACTTTGGGCATAAACTTTGTGCATAAGCTTTGTGCATAGACTTTGTGCATAAAATTTGTGCATAAACTTTGTGCACAAACTCTGTGCATAAACTTTGTGCATAAACGTTGTGCATAAACTTTGTGCATAAACTTTGTGCATAAACTTTGTGAATAATCTTTGTGCATAAAATTTGTGCAAAAACTTTGTGCAAAAACTTTGTGCAGAAACATTGTGCATAGACTTTGTGCATAAACGGTGTGCATAAACTTTGTGCATGATTTTTGTGCAGAAATTTTGTGTGTAAACATTATGCACAATCGTTGTGCATAAACGCTGTGCACAAACTCTATGCATAAACTTTGTGCATAAATATTGTGCAAAAACGTTGTGCAGACACGTTTTCATAAACTTTGTGCATAAACTCTGTGCAGAAACTTTGTGCATAAAACTTGTGACTAAACTTTGTACGTAAACTTTGTGCACAAGATTTGTGAATAAACATTGTGCATCAACTTTGTGCAGAACTTTTGTGCATAAACTTTGTGCATAAATGTTTGGCATGAACTTTGTGCATAAACTTTGTGCATAAACTTTGTGCATACACTTTGTGCAAAATGTTTGTGCATAAACATTGTGCATAAAATATGTGGATGAAATGTGTGCAGAAACGTTGTGCATAAACTTTGTGCATAAGCTTTGTGCATAATTTTTGTGCAGAGACTTTGTGTGTAAATGTTATGCACAATATTTGTGCATAAACTTTGTGCACAAACTCTATGCATAAACTTTGTGCATAAATGTTGTGCAAAAACGTTGTGCAGAAACGTTTTTCATAAACTTTGTGCATAAACTCTGTGCATAAACTCTGTGCAGAAACTTTGTGCGTAAAATTTGTGACTGAACTTTGTACGTAAACTTCGTGCACAAACTTTGTGAATAAACGTTGTGCATCAACTTTGTGCATAAACGTTGTGCATAAACGTTGTGCATAAACGTTGTGCATAAACTTTGTGCATGAAGTTTGTGAATAAACTTTGTGCACAAACTCTGTGCATAAACTTGGTGCATAAACGATGCGCATAAACTTTGTGCATACACTTTGTGCATAAACTTTGTGCAAAAACTTTGTGAAAAACCTTTGTGCATAAACTTTGTGCATAATCTTTGTGCACAATCAGTGTGCATAAGCTTTGTGAACAAACTTTGTGCATAAACTTTGTGCATAAACTTTGTGCAAAAACGCTGTGCAGAAACATTGTGCACAAACTTTGTGCATGAACTTTATGCGTAAACTTTGTCAATAAACTTTGTGCATAAACTTTGTGCATACACTTTGTGCAACATTTTTGTGCATAAACATTGTACATAAACAATGTGCATAATACTTGTGAATAAACATTTTTAATAAACTTTATGCGTAAGCTTTGTGCATAGACTTTGTGCATAAACTTTGTGCATAAACGTTTTGCATCATCTTTGTGCATAAACGTTGTGCATGAACTGTTTTCATAGCCTTTTTGCATAAACATTGTGCATAAACATTATGCACAAACGTTTTGCATAAACTTTGTGGAAAAACGTTGTGCATAACCTTTTTGCACAAACTTCCTGCATGAATACTGTGCATAAACTTTGTGCATAAACGTTTTGCATAAACTTTATGCATAAACTCTGTGCATAAAAGTTGCGCACAAACTTTGTGCATTAACTTTGTGCACAAACTCTGTGCATAAACTTTGTGCGTAAACGTTGTGCATAAACGTTGTGCATAATCTTTGTGCATAAACTTTGTGCATGAACTTTGTGCATAAACCCTGTGAATAGCATTTGTCCATAAACTTTGTGCATAAAATTTGTGCACAAACATTGTGCATAAGCATTGTGCACAAACATTGTGCATAAACTTTGTCCAAAACTTTGTGCATAAACATTGTGCATAAAATTTGTGCATACATTTTGTGCATAAACGTTGTGCATAAACTTTGTGCATAAGCTTTGTGAATAATGTTTGTGCATAAACTTTGTGCACAAACTCTGTGAATAAACGGTGTGCATAAACTGTGTGCAAAACATTTGTGCAGAAACATTGTGCCTAAACTTTGTGCATACACCTGGTGCATAACCTTTGTGAATAAATATTCTATACAAAAATTTGTGGATAGATTTTGTGCATAAGATTTGTGCATAAAATTTGTGCATCAACGGTGTGCGTAAACATTGTGCATCAACTTTGTGCATAAACGTTTTGCACAATCGTTGTACATAAACTTTGTGCAAAAACTTTGTGCATAAACGTTTTGCATAATGTTTGTGCATAAACTTTGTGCAAGAATTTTGTGCATAAACTTTGTGCATAAACTTTGTGCATAATCGGTGTGCATAAACGTTGTGCATAAACGTTTTGCATAAGCTTTGTGCACAAACGTTGTGCATAAAGTTTGGGCAAAAACTTCGGGCATTAACGTTTTGCATAAACTTTGTGCATAAACTTTGTACATAAAAGTTTTGCATAAAGTTTTTGCATAAACGTTGTGCATAAGCTTTGTGCATAAAGTTTGTGCATAAACATTGTGTATAACCTTTGTTCATAGACTGTGTGGACAAACATTGTGCATAAACTTTGTGCATAGACTTTATGCATGAACGTTGTGCAAAAATGTTGTGCAGAAGCTTTGTGCATGAGCTTTGTGGATAAAATCTTCATAAACTTTGCGCATAAACTTTGTGTATAAAAGTTTTGCATAAACTTTGTGAAAAAGCTTTGTGCATAAAGTTTGTGCATAAACTTTGTGCAAAAACTCTGTGCATGAACTCTGTGCATAACCTTTGTGCATTAACTTTGTCCATAAACTTTGCGCATACAATTTGTGAAGAAACTCCGTGCATAAACTTTGTGCATAAACTTTGTGTATAGATTCTGTGCATAAATTTGTGCATAAACATTTTGCATAAACTTTGTGCATAAACTTTGTGCATAAACGTTGTGCATAAACTTTGTGAAAACAATTTGTGCATAAACTTTGTTAAAAAACTTTGTGCAGAAACTTTGTGCATAAACTTTGTGCATAAACTTTGTGCACAAACATTGTGCATAAACATTGTGCACAAACTTTGTGCAGAAACTTTGTGTATAAACTTTGTGCGTAAACTTTGTGCACAATCATTGTGTATAAACGTTGTGCACAAAACTTGTGCATAAACTTTGTCCAAAACTTTGTACATAAACTTAGTGCAGAAACCTTGTGCATAAACTTTGTGCTTCATCGTTTTCCATAATCCTTGTGCACAAAAGCTTTGCATAAAATTTGTGCCAAAAAATTGTGCATAAATTTTGGGCACAAACTTTGTGCACAAACATTGTGCATAAACGTTTTGCATAGAATTTGTGCATAAGCTTTGTGCATAAAGTTTGTGCATTAAAGTTTTGCATAAACTTTGTGCAGAAACTTTGTGCAGAAACTTTGTGCATAAAATTTGTGCATATAATTTGTGCACAAACTCTGTGCATAAACTCTGTGCGTAAACGTTGTGCATAAAACTTGTGCATAAACGTTGTGCATAAAGGTTGTGCATAAACTTTGTGCATAAACTTTGTGAATAAAATTTGACCATAAACTTTGTGGATAAACTTTGTGCAAAAACATTGTCCATAAGCATTGTGCACAAACTTTGTGCATAAACTTTGTCCAAAACTTTGTGCATAAACTTTGTGTATAAACTTTGTGCATAAACGTCGTGCATAAACTTTGTGCATAATGATTGTGTATAAAATTTGTGCATAAACTTTGTGCACAAAGTCCGTGAATAATCTTTGTGCATAAACGGTGTGCATAATCTTTGTGCGTAAACTTTGTGCGAAAACATTGTGCAGAACATTGTGCATAAACTTTGTGCATAAACTCTATGCATAAACTTTGTGCATAAACGTTGTGCATAAACATTGTGCATACACTTTGTGCAAAATAATTGTGCATAAACATTGTGCATAAACATTGTGCATAAGCTTTGTGCATAAACTTTGTGTTTACAATTTGTGCATAAATAGTGTGCATAAAACTTGTGCCAAAACTTTGTGCATAGACTTTGTGCATAAACTTTGTGCACAAACCTTTTGCATCAACTTTATGGATAAATGTTGTGCAAAAACGTTTGGCATAGCCTTTGTGCTTAAATTTGTGCATACATTTTGTGCATCAATTTTGTGCATAAACTTTACGCACAAAAGTTTTGCATAACCTTTGTACAAAAACGTTGTGCATAACCTTTTTGCACAAACTTTGTGCATAAATACTGTGCATAAACTCTGTGCATAAACTTTGTGCATAAACTTTGTGCATAAACTCTGTGAGTAAACTTTGTGCACAAACTTTGTGCACAAAATCTGTGCATAAACTTTGTGCGTAAACGTTGTGCATAAACTTTGTGCATAAACTTTGTGCGTAATGTTTGTGCATAAACTTTGCGCATTAACTTTGTGCACAAAATCCGTGAATAATCTTTGTGCATAAACGGTGTGCATAAACGTTGTGCAAAACCTGTGTGCAGAAATGTTGTGCCTAAACTTTGTGCATAAACCTGGTGCATAACCTTTGTGCATAAACATTGTATATAAAATTTGTGCATACATTTTGTGCATAAGCTTTGTGCATAAAATTTGTGCATAAACAGTGTGAATAAACGTTGTGCATAAACTTTGTGCACAAACGTTGTGCATAAACTTTGTGCAAAAACTTTGTGCATAAACGTTTTGCATAAACTTTGTGCATGAACTTTATGCATAAGTTTTGTGCATAAGCTTTGTGCATAAAATTTGTGCATAAACTTTGTGCATAAAAGTTTTGCATAAACTTTGTGCACAAACGTTGTGCATAAACTTTGTGCATAAACTTGGTGCATAAACGTTTTGCATAAACTTTGTGCATAAACTTTGTACATAAACTTTGTGCAGACATTTTGTGCATAAACGTTGTGCATAAGCTTTGTGCATAAACTTTGTGCATAAGCGTTGTGCATAAAATTTGTGCATAGACCTTGTGGACAATCATTGTGCATAAACGTTGTGCATAAGCTTTATGCATAAGCTTTGTGCATAAACATTGTGCAAAAACTTTGTGCATGATCTTTGTGGATAAACTCTTCATAAACTTTGCGCATAAAATTTGTGTATAAAAGTTGTGCATAAACTTTGTGCAGAAACGTTGTGCATAAATTTTGTGCACAAACTTTGTGCATGAACTCTGTGAGTGAACTCTGTGCATAACATTTGTGCATTAACTTTGTGCATAAACTTTGTGCACAAACTCTGTGCATAAAATTTGTGCATAAAATTTGTGTATAAAATTTGTGAAGAAAATCCGTGCATAAACTTTGTGCATAAACTTTGTGTATAAACTTTGTGCATAAACGTTGTGCATAAATTTTGTGCATAAGCTTTCTGCATAATCTTTGTGCAGAAATGTTGTGCATAAACTTTGTGAAAAAACTTTGTGCATAAACCTTGTGAAAAACTTTGTGCAGAAACTTTGTGCATAAACTTTGTGCACAAACATTGTGCATAAACGTTGTGCACAAACTTTGTGCATGAATTTTGTCCAAAACTTTGAACACAAACTTTGTGCAGAAACCTTGTGCATAAATTTTGTGCATAAACGTTTTCCATAAACTTTGTGCACAAACTTTGTGCATAAACTTTGTGCAAAAAAACTGTGCATAAACATTGTGCATAAACGTTTTGCAGAAACATTGTGCATAAACGTTTTGCATAGAACTTGTGCATAAAACTTGTGCATAAACTTTGTGCATAAACTTTGTGCATAAACTTTCTGCAGAAACTTTGTGCAGAAACTTTGTGCATAATATTTGTACATAAACTTTGTGCATAAACTTTGTGCACAAACTCTGTGCATAAACTTTGTGCGTAAATGTTGCGCGTAAACTTTGTGCATAAACTTTGTGCATAAACTTTGTGCGTAAACGTTGTGCATAAACGTTGTGCATAAACTCTGTGCACAAACATTGTTCATAAGCATTGTGCACAAACTTTATGCATAAACGTTTTCCAAAACTTTGTGCATAAAATTTGTGTATAAACTTTGTGCATAAACGTTGTGCATCAACTTTGTGCATAAACTTTGTGCATATTGTTTATGTATAAACGTTGCGCATAAAATTTGTGCACAAAGTCCTCGAATAATCTCTGTGCATAATTGGTGTGCATAAACTTTGTGCAAAAACATTGTGCAAAAACGTTGTGCCTGAACTTTATGCATAATCCTGGTGCATAACCTTTGTGCATAAACATTGTGCTTAAACGGTGTACATAAACGTTGTGCATAAACTTTGTACATGAACTTTGTGCACAAACGTTGTGCATAGACTTTGTGCAAAATCTTTGTGCATAAACGTTTTGCATAAACTTTGTGCATAAATTGTGTGCATAAGCTTTGTGCATAAACTTTGTGCATAAACGGTGTGCATAAACGTTGTGCATTAACTTTGTGCATTAACTTTGTGCACAAACGTTGTGCATAAGCTTTGTGCAAAAATTCTGTGCATGAACGTTTTGCATAAGCTTTGTGCATAAACGTTTTACATAAACTTTGTGTATAAGTTTTGTGCATAAACGATGTTCACAAACTTTGTGCATAAACTTTGTGCATAAAATTTGTGCATAAACGTTGTGCATAAACTTTGTGCATAGAATTTGTGGACAAACGTTGTGCATAAACGTTGTGCATAAACTTTATGCATTAACTTTGTGCATAAACATTGTGCAGAAACTTTGTGCATAATCTTTGTGGATAAACTCTTCATTCACTTTGCGCATAAACTTTGTGTATGAAAGTTGTGCATAATCTTTGTGACGAAACTTTGTGCATAACGTTTGTGCATAAACTTTGTGCATAAACTCTGTGCATGAACTCTGTGCATAAACTTTGTGCACAAACTCTGTACATAAACTTTGTGCATAAACTTTGTGCATAAAAGTTGTGAAGAAACTCCATGCATAAACTTTTTGCATAAACTTTGTGTATGAATTTTGTGTATAAAACTTGTGCATAAAGTTTGTGCATAAACTTTGTGCATAAACGTTGTGCATAACCTTTTTGAAAAAACTTTGTGCATAAACTTTGTGAAAAAACTTTGTGCAGAAACTTTGTGCATAAACTTTATGCACAAACATTGTACATAAACGTTGTGCACAAACTTTGTGCATAAACTTTGTCCAAAACTTTGTACATAAACTTTGTGCAGAAACCTTGTGCATAAACTTTGTGCATAAACATTTTCCATAATTTTTGCGCACAAAACTTTGTGCATTAACTTTGTGCAAAACATTTGTGCATAAACATTGTGCATAAACTTTGTGCAGAAACATTGTGCATTAACGTTTTGCATAAAATTTGTGCATAAAATTTGTGCATTAACTTTTTGCATTAACTTTGTGCATTAACTTTGTGCAGAAACTTTATGCATAAAATTTGTGCATAACCTTTGTGCATAAACTTTGTGCATACACTTTGTGCATGAACTTTGTGCATGAACATTGTGCATAAACTTTGTGCATAAACTATGTGCATAAAATTTGTGCATAAAACTTGTGCATTAATACTGTGCAAAAACTTTGTGCATAAACTTTGTGCATGAACTTTGTGCACAAACTTTGTGCATAACCTTTGTGCATAAACTTTGTGCATAAAAGTTTGTGCATAAACTTTACGCACAAACGTTTTGCATAAACTTTGTGCAAAAATGTTGTGCATAAACGTTTTGCACAAACTTTGTGCATTAATATTGTGCATAAATTTTGTTCATAAACCTTGTGCATAAACTTTGTGCATAAACATTGTGCATAAACTTTGTGCATAAACATTGTGCATAAAATTTGTGCATGAACGTTTTGCATAAACTTTGTGAATAAACTCTGTGCATAAACTTTGATCATAAACTTTGTGCACAAACGTTGTGCATAAAATTTAGGCAGAAACTTTGTGCATCAACATTGTGCATAAACTTTGTGCAGAAACGTTGTGCATAAACGTTTTGCATAAACTTGGTGCGTAAACTCTGCACATAAAATTTGTGCATAAACTTTGTGTGGAAACTTTGTGCATAGGCTTTGTGCATAAACTTTGGACATAAACTTTGTTCAGAAACATTGTGCATAAACTTTGTGCATACACATTTTGCATGAACTCTGTGTATAAACTTTGTGCATAATTTTTGTACATAAACTATGTGCAGAAACTTTGTCCATGAACTTTGTGCATAATCTATGCATAAACTTTTGTTGATGAGGGTGAGGTGAGCGTGGAGAGAGAGGCGGAGGAGAGTGGAGGAGGCGGGTGGTGGGAGGACTCGGGAGTTAGTCGAGGGACTAACTGTCCCACTTATCTTGTGAGAGACGGGGAGCTCTCGAGAGCTGTGAGGGGGGAGAGCTCTCGAGAGCTGTGAGGGGGGGGGGCACTCTCGAGAGTTGTGAGGGGAGGATCGAGGAGTTGAAGACTTAGAGAGGTCGAGGATAGATCGAGAGGGAAATTACGTTCGATGAATAGAAAAGTGAAGTCGAGAGGCAAGGGTGCGTGACCCCTATCGGGTCGCACCCCAGGTCTCGCGTGGCTCGCCACATCGTGTGGTGAACCACGCGAGACACAGGTGACACAGCTCGGGCGAACGTCGAGCGTGTCCCACGAACTCAGAGTGTAAGTAGACGTACGTCTCACAAGAAGTACGTACAAGCAGAAGGCAAGGACTGAACTAGGCTAGCTAACCCAAACGACAGTAAACGTTTGCTACTTTAACACGATAGCGTAAGCGAGGGTGGATGCCCCAAGCAAAAAGCTTGAACACCACACCACAAGCGCGCAAGGACCATGAGGAACTAAGAGGAGCACCCAGACATGAGCACCCCATCGGTGGACAGCCAGCCAGAGGCCCTCACCCAGAGGCATCTCCCCAGGAGCAGGCATCCAGCAGCACCCAGCAGAGGGCATCACCCAGGCGTACCCAGCTACGAGCACCCCTCGAGAAGTACTCCTCCAGTGGCACCCCGCCAGTGGCGCCCCTCCAGTAGCGCCCCTCCAGTAGCGCCCCTCCAGTAGCGCCCCTCCAGTAGTGTCCATCCAGAGGCATCCAGCAAGGAGCGCCCCGCCGGGAGCGAGCACCATCCAGAGGTAGTCCACCAGAAGTGCCCCTCCAGAAGCACCCCGCCCGAGGCGTCCAGCCAAACGGCACCGTCTGACCGGAGGAGCGTGCGGAATGGCACACCGCCAGGGACAGGGCCGCGTGGTCAAGGACCTGCACACCAATGCCCAAAGGCACACATACACGGTGCGGGAGGGGGGAGAACGGGAGGAATGAGGCAGGGAAATAGACAAAGACCGACGGGAGACACAAGGTCGGCGACGAGGGACGACGAGTACGGAAGATCCTGTAGGGGATGGACACACGGAGTGAAGAAGACCTGTATCGAGTACATGAATGCAGGTGTGAAATGCAAGTGGTCATCGAGCAGAGGACCAAGGGATGCAGGCAGAGAGAACAGGAAAAGGAAGGAGGGGCATCAGTCCATCAGGGGAAGGGTACGAAGGCCGACAGCAGCAATACTCGCGGCGAAGGCAGGCTGGTGTAGAGCCTTTGTGAGAAAGTCTGCGAGCTGGTACTGAGCAGAGATGAACCGGAGAGAGACATCGCCTGTCTTAACAACGTCGCGCACATAGTGGTGTTCAACATTGATGTGTTTGGTGCGGCGATGAAGGGCACCAGCATTCCGGGCAATGGCCAGCCCGCTCTCACTGTCCGTGTGGAGGGACATAGCCGGGGTAGGAAGGTGGTGTTCGTCGAGAAGGCGACGGAGCCACACGGCCTCGGCGGCAGCACCGCCCAGAGCCATGTACTCAGCCTCCCCAGTGCTGCGAGCCACGCATCCCTGTTTCCCACTACGCCATGACACAGCAGCAGAGCCCAAAAGAAAGACAAAGCCACTGCGGCTGCGAGCGTTTGAGTCGCGAGCGTAGTCACTGTCAGCGTAACCCTCCAAGAGCGGCACACCGGACCCGGCCTGGAAGACAAGACCAGCCCTGGCAGAGCCGAGGACATAGCGGAGGACGTACGCGGCTGCCTGCAGGTGAGCCGTGCGGGGCTCGCGGGCGTACTGGGCGAGGACATTCACCGCACAAGCGATGTCCAGGCGAGTGGTGCCAGCCAGATAGGTGAGGGCACCAATGATGGACTGGAACGTGACGGCGGACTCCAGCGCACCGGACTCGGTGTCGTGGGCTACACGGAGAGCGAGCTGGGTGCCTGGTGGCATGGGCGAGGAGGTAGCAGAGAGAGGACGGGAGAGGTCAACAACGGAAGAGAAGCGGTCGGCGAGGGTCTGGACATAGCGCTCCTGATGGACCAACAGACAGCCGGGGAGACGCTCAATCTGCAT
>SZWC01000225.1:513932-524365 GCA_023375785.1 Penium margaritaceum | reverse complement strand
TGTGTTTCTGACCACTGTGTTTCTGACCAGTGTGTTTCTGACCACTGTGTTTCTGACCACTGTGTTTCTGACCACTGCATTTCTGACCAGTGCGTTTCTGACCACTGTGTTTCTGACCACTGTGTTTCTGACAGCTGTGTTTCTAACCACTGTGTTTCTGACCAATGTGTTTCTGACCACTGTGTTTCTGACCACTGTGTTTCTGACCACTGTGTTTCTGACCAATGTGTTTCTGACCAGTGTGTTTCTGACCAATGTGTTTCTAACCACTGTGTTTCTGACCAGTGTGGTTCTGACCACTGGGTTTCTGACCACTGTGTTTCTGACCACTGTGTTTCTGACCTGTGTGTTTCTGACCACTGTGTTTCTGACCACTGTGTTTTTAACCAGTGTGTTTATGACCACTATGTTTCGGACCACTGCGTTTCTGACCAGTGTGTTTCTGACCTCTGTGTTTCTGACCAGTGTGTTTCTGACCACTGTGTTTCTGACCAGTGTGTTTCTGACCACTGTGTTTCTGACCAGTGTGTTTCTGACCACTGTGTTTCTGACCACTGTGTTTCTGACCAGTGTGTTTCTGACCAGAGTGTTTCCGACCACTGTCTTTCTGACCACTGTGTTTCGGACCACTGTGTTTCTGACCATTGTATTTCGGATCAGTGTGTTTCTGACCACTGTGTTTCTGACCACTGTGTTTCTCACCAGTGTGCTTCTGACCACTGTGTTTCTGACCAGAGTGGTTCTGACCACTGTGTTTCTGACCAGTGTGTTTCTGACTACTGTGTTTCTGAGCACTGTGTTTCTGACCAGTGTGTTTCTGACCACTATGATTCTGACCACTGTGTTTCTGACCACTGTGTTTCTGACCAGTGTGTTTCTGACCACTGTGATTCTGACCACTGTGTTTCTGACCAGTGTGTTTCTGACCACTGTGTTTCTGACCAGTGTGTCTCTGACCACTGCGGTTCTGACCAGTGTGTTTCTGACCACTGCGGTTCTGACCACTGTGTTTCTGACCACTGTGGTTCTTACCACTGTGTTTCTGACCACTGTGTTTCTAACCACTGTGTTTCTGACCAGTGTGGTTCTGACCACTGGGTTTCTGACCACTGTGTTTCTTACCACTGTGTTTCTGACCTGTGTGTTTCTGACCACTGTGTTTCTGACTAGTGTGTTTCTGACCAGTGTGTTTCTGACTTCTGTGTTTCTGACCAGTGTGTTTCTGAGCACTGTGTTTCTGACCAGTGTGTTTCTCACCACTGTGTTTCTGACCAGTGTGGTTCTGACCACTGGGTTTCTGACCACTGTGTTTCTTACCACTGTGTTTCTGACCTGTGTGTTTCTGACCACTGTGTTTCTGACTAGTGTGTTTCTGACCAGTGTGTTTCTGACTTCTGTGTTTCTGACCAGTGTGTTTCTGAGCACTGTGTTTCTGACCAGTGTGTTTCTCACCACTGTGTTTCTGACCAGTGTGGTTCTGACCACTGGGTTTCTGACCACTGTGTTTCTTACCACTGTGTTTCTGACCTGTGTGTTTCTGACCACTGTGTTTCTGACTAGTGTGTTTCTGACCAGTGTGTTTCTGACTTCTGTGTTTCTGACCAGTGTGTTTCTGAGCACTGTGTTTCTGACCAGTGTGTTTCTCACCACTGTGTTTCTGACCAGTGTGGTTCTGACCACTGGGTTTCTGACCACTGTGTTTCTTACCACTGTGTTTCTGACCTGTGTGTTTCTGACCACTGTGTTTCTGACTAGTGTGTTTCTGACCAGTGTGTTTCTGACTTCTGTGTTTCTGACCAGTGTGTTTCTGAGCACTGTGTTTCTGACCAGTGTGTTTCTCACCACTGTGTTTCTGACCAGTGTGGTTCTGACCACTGGGTTTCTGACCACTGTGTTTCTTACCACTGTGTTTCTGACCTGTGTGTTTCTGACCACTGTGTTTCTGACTAGTGTGTTTCTGACCAGTGTGTTTCTGACTTCTGTGTTTCTGACCAGTGTGTTTCTGAGCACTGTGTTTCTGACCAGTGTGTTTCTCACCACTGTGTTTCTGACCAGTGTGGTTCTGACCACTGGGTTTCTGACCACTGTGTTTCTTACCACTGTGTTTCTGACCTGTGTGTTTCTGACCACTGTGTTTCTGACTAGTGTGTTTCTGACCAGTGTGTTTCTGACCAGTGTGTTTCTGACCACTGTGTTTCTGACCACTGTGTTACTGACCACTGTGTGTCTGACCACTGTGTTTCTGACCACTGTGTTTCTTACCAATGTGTTTCTGACCACTGTGTTTCTGACCAATGTGTTTCTGACCACTGTGTTTCTGACCAGTGTGTTTCTGACTTCTGTGTTTCTGATCAGTGTGGTTCTAACAAGCGTGTTTCTGACCAGTGTGTTTCTGACTTCTGTGTTTCTGATCAGTGTGGTTCTGACCACTGCGGGTCTGACCAATGTGTTTCTGACCACTGTGTTTCTGGCCACTGCGTTTCTCACCACTGTGTTTCTAACCGCCGTGTTTCCAACCACTGTGTTTCTGACCAGAGTGTTTCTGACCACTGTGTTTCTGACCATTGTGTTTCTGACCACTGTGTTTCTGACCACAGTGTTTCTGACCATTATGTTTCTGACCAGTGTGTTTCTGACCAATGTGTTTCTGACCAGTGTGTTGCTGACCACCGTGTTTCTGACCACTGTGTTCCTGACCAGTGTCTTTCTGACCATTATGATTCTGACCAGTGTGTTTCTGACGAATGTGTTTCTGACCAGTGTGTTTCTGACAACTGTGTTTCTGACCGGTGTGTTTCTCACCAGTGTTTTTCTGACCACTGTGTTTCTGACCGGTGTGTTTCTGACCACTGTGTTTCTGACCAGTGTGTTTCTGACCAGTGTGTTTCGACCCCTGTGTTTCTGACCACTGTGTTTCTGACCACAGTGTTTCTGGCAAGTGCGTTTCTGACCACTGTTTTTCTGACCACTGAGTTTCTGACCACTGTGTTTCTGACCAGTGTGTTTCTGACCAGTGTGTTTCTCACCACTGTGTATCTGACCAGTGTGTTTCTGACCACTGTGTTTCTGACCACTGTGTTTCTGACCAGTGTGTTTCTCACCACTGTGTTTCTGACCAGTGTGTTTCTGACCACTGTGTTTCTGACCACTGTGTTTCTGACCGCTGTGTTTCTGACCAGTGTGTTTCTGACCAGTGTGTTTCTCACCACTGTGTATCTGACCAGTGTGTTTCTGACCACTGTGTTTCGGACCACTGTGTTTCTGACCACTGTATTTCTGACAAGTGTGTTTCTGACCATGGTGTTTCTGACCAGTGTGTTTCAGACCAGTGTGTTTCTGACCAGTGTGTTTCTGACGAGTGTGTTTCTGACCAGTGTGTTTCTGACCAGTGTGTTTCTCACCACTGTGTATCTGACCAGTGTGTTTCTGACCACTGTGTTTCGGACCACTGTGTTTCTGACCACTGTATTTCTGACAAGTGTGTTTCTGACCATGGTGTTTCTGACCAGTGTGTTTCAGACCAGTGTGTTTCTGACCAGTGTGTTTCTGACGAGTGTGTTTCTGACCAGTGTGTTTCTGACCAGTGTGTTTCTCACCACTGTGTATCTGACCAGTGTGTTTCTGACCACTGTGTTTCGGACCACTGTGTTTCTGACCACTGTATTTCTGACAAGTGTGTTTCTGACCATGGTGTTTCTGACCAGTGTGTTTCAGACCAGTGTGTTTCTGACCAGTGTGTTTCTGACGAGTGTGTTTCTGACCAGTGTGTTTCTGACCAGTGTGTTTCTCACCACTGTGTATCTGACCAGTGTGTTTCTGACCACTGTGTTTCGGACCACTGTGTTTCTGACCACTGTATTTCTGACAAGTGTGTTTCTGACCATGGTGTTTCTGACCAGTGTGTTTCAGACCAGTGTGTTTCTGACCAGTGTGTTTCTGACGAGTGTGTTTCTGACCAGTGTGTTTCTGACCAGTGTGTTTCTCACCACTGTGTATCTGACCAGTGTGTTTCTGACCACTGTGTTTCGGACCACTGTGTTTCTGACCACTGTATTTCTGACAAGTGTGTTTCTGACCATGGTGTTTCTGACCAGTGTGTTTCAGACCAGTGTGTTTCTGACCAGTGTGTTTCTGACGAGTGTGTTTCTGACCAGTGTGTTTCTGACCAGTGTGTTTCTGACCACTGTGTTTCTGACCACTGTATTTTTGACCAGTGTGTTTCTGACCAGTGTGTTTCTAACCAGTGTGTTTCTGACCAGTGTGTTTCTAACCAGTGTGTTTCTGACCAGTGTGTTTCTGACCAGTGTGTTTGTGACCACTGTGTTTCTGACCAGTGTGGTTCTGACCACTGTGTTTCTGACCACTGTGATTCGGACCACTGTGTTTCTGACCACTGTGTTTCCGACCACTGTGTTTCTCACCAGTGTGCTTTTGACCACTGTGTCTCTGACCAGAGTGCTTCTGACCACTCTCTTGCTGACCAGTATGTTTCTGACCAGTGTGTTTCTGACCACTGTGTTGCTGACCAGTGTGTTTCTGACCACTGTGTTTCTGACCACTGTGTTTCGGACCACTGTGTTTCTGACCACTGTGTTTCTGACCGCTGTGTTTCCGACCACTGTGTTTCTCACCAGTGTGCTTCTGACCACTGTGTTTCTGACCAGAGTGTTTCTGACCAGTGTGTTTGTGACCACTGTGTTTCTGACCAGTGTGGTTCTGACCACTGTGTTTCTGACCACTGTGTTTCTGACCAGAGTGTTTCTGACCAGTGTGTTTGTGACCACTGTGTTTCTGACCAGTGTGGTTCTGACCACTGTGTTTCTGACCACTGTGTTTCTGACCACTGTGTTTCTGACCAGTGTGTTTCTGACAACTGTGTTTCTGACCAGAGTGCTTCTGACCACTGTGTTTCTGACCACTGTGTTTTTGACCAGTGTGTTTCTGAACAGTGTGTTTCTAACCAGTGTGTTTCTGACCAGTGTGTTTCTGACCACTGTGTTTCGGACCACTGTGTTTCTGACCACTGTATTTCTGATCAGTGTGTTTCTGACCACTGTGTTTCTGACCACTGTGTTTCCGACCACTGTGTTTCTCACCAGTGTGCTTTTGACCACTGTGTCTCTGACCAGAGTGCTTCTGACCAGTGTGTTGCTGACCAGTATGTTTCTGAACCTGTGTTTCTGACCACTGTGTTGCTGACCAGTGTGTTTCTGACCACTGTGTTTCTGACCAGTGTGTTCCTGACCACAGTGTTTGTGACCAGTGTGTTTCTGACCAGTGTGTTTCTGACCACAATGTTTCTGACCACTGTGTTTCTGACCACTGTGATTCTGACCAGTGTCTATCTAACCATTGTGTTTCTGAACAGTGTGTTTCTGACAACTGTGTTTCTCACCAGTGTGGTCCTGACCAGTGTGTTTCTGACCAGTGTGTTTCTGACCAGTGTGTTTCTGACCAGTGTGTTTCTGACCAGTGTGTTTCTGACCACTGTGTTTCTGACCACTGTGTTTCAGACCACTGTGTTTCTCACCAGTGTGTTTCTGACCAGTGTGTTTCTGACCAGTGTGTTTCTGACCACTGTGTTTCTGACCACTGTGTTTCAGACCACTGTGTTTCTCACCAGTGTGTTTCTGACCAGTGCATTTCTGACCAGTTTGTTTCTGACCAGTGTGTTTTGACCACAGTGTTTCTGACCACTGTGTTTCTGACCACTGTGTTTCTGACCACTGCGTTTCTGACAACCGTGTTTCTGACCACTGTGTTTCTGACCTCTGTGTTTCTGACCAGTGTGTTTCTGACCAGTGTGTTTCTTACCATTGTGTATCGGACCAGTGTGTTTAAGACCACTGTGTTTCTGATCACTGTGTTTCTGACAAGTGTGTTTCTGACCACTGTGTTTCTGACCAGTGTGTTTTTGACCGGTGTGTTTCTTACCGGTGTGTTTTCGATCACCAGGTTTCTGACCACTGTGTTTCTGACCAATGTTTCTATGACCACTGAGTTTCGGACCAGTGTGCTTCTGACCACTGTGTTCCTGACCACTGTGTTTCTGACCAATGTGTTTCTGAACGATGTGTGTCTGACCACTGTGCTTCTGACCAATGTGTTTCTGACCATTGTGTTTCTGACCACCGTGTTTCTGACCACTGTGTTTTTGACCACAGTGTTTCTGACCACTGTGTTTCTGACCAGTGTGTTTTTGACTGCTGTGCTTCTGGCCACCGTGTTTCTGACCACCGTGTTTCTGACCAGTGTGCGTCTGACCAGTGTGTTTCTGACCACTGTGTGTCTGACCACTGAGCTTCTGACCAATGTGTTTCTGACCAGTGTGTTTCTGACCACCGTGTTTCTGACCACTGTGTTTCTGACCACTGTGTTTCTGACCACTGTGTTTCTGACCAGTGTGTTTCTAACTGCTGTGTTTCTGACCAGAGTGTTTCTGACCAGTGTGTTTCTGACCACTATGTTTCTGACCAGTGTGTTTCTGACCACTATGTTTCTGACCAGTGTGTTTCTGACCACTATGTTTCTGACCAGTGTGTTTCTGACCACTATGTTTCTGACCAGTGTGTTTCTGACCACTATGTTTCTGACCAGTGTGTTTCTGACCACTATGTTTCTGACCAGTGTGTTTCTGACCACTATGTTTCTGACCAGTGTGTTTCTGACCACTATGTTTCTGACCAGTGTGTTTCTGACCACTATGTTTCTGACCAGTGTGTTTCTGACCACTATGTTTCTGACCAGTGTGTTTCTGACCACTATGTTTCTGACCAGTGTGTTTCTGACCACTATGTTTCTGACCAGTGTGTTTCTGACCACTATGTTTCTGACCAGTGTGTTTCTGACCACTATGTTTCTGACCAGTGTGTTTCTGACCACTATGTTTCTGACCAGTGTGTTTCTGACCACTATGTTTCTGACCAGTGTGTTTCTGACCACTATGTTTCTGACCAGTGTGTTTCTGACCACTATGTTTCTGACCAGTGTGTTTCTGACCACTATGTTTCTGACCAGTGTGTTTCTGACCACTATGTTTCTGACCAGTGTGTTTCTGACCACTATGTTTCTGACCAGTGTGTTTCTGACCACTATGTTTCTGACCAGTGTGTTTCTGACCACTATGTTTCTGACCAGTGTGTTTCTGACCACTATGTTTCTGACCAGTGTGTTTCTGACCACTATGTTTCTGACCAGTGTGTTTCTGACCACTATGTTTCTGACCAGTGTGTTTCTGACCACTATGTTTCTGACCAGTGTGTTTCTGACCACTATGTTTCTGACCAGTGTGTTTCTGACCACTATGTTTCTGACCAGTGTGTTTCTGACCACTATGTTTCTGACCAGTGTGTTTCTGACCACTATGTTTCTGACCAGTGTGTTTCTGACCACTATGTTTCTGACCAGTGTGTTTCTGACCACTATGTTTCTGACCAGTGTGTTTCTGACCACTATGTTTCTGACCAGTGTGTTTCTGACCACTATGTTTCTGACCAGTGTGTTTCTGACCACTATGTTTCTGACCAGTGTGTTTCTGACCACTATGTTTCTGACCAGTGTGTTTCTGACCACTATGTTTCTGACCAGTGTGTTTCTGACCACTATGTTTCTGACCAGTGTGTTTCTGACCACTATGTTTCTGACCAGTGTGTTTCTGACCACTATGTTTCTGACCAGTGTGTTTCTGACCACTATGTTTCTGACCAGTGTGTTTCTGACCACTATGTTTCTGACCAGTGTGTTTCTGACCACTATGTTTCTGACCAGTGTGTTTCTGACCACTATGTTTCTGACCAGTGTGTTTCTGACCACTATGTTTCTGACCAGTGTGTTTCTGACCACTATGTTTCTGACCAGTGTGTTTCTGACCACTATGTTTCTGACCAGTGTGTTTCTGACCACTATGTTTCTGACCAGTGTGTTTCTGACCACTATGTTTCTGACCAGTGTGTTTCTGACCACTATGTTTCTGACCAGTGTGTTTCTGACCACTATGTTTCTGACCAGTGTGTTTCTGACCACTATGTTTCTGACCAGTGTGTTTCTGACCACTATGTTTCTGACCAGTGTGTTTCTGACCACTATGTTTCTGACCAGTGTGTTTCTGACCACTATGTTTCTGACCAGTGTGTTTCTGACCACTATGTTTCTGACCAGTGTGTTTCTGACCACTATGTTTCTGACCAGTGTGTTTCTGACCACTATGTTTCTGACCAGTGTGTTTCTGACCACTATGTTTCTGACCAGTGTGTTTCTGACCACTATGTTTCTGACCAGTGTGTTTCTGACCACTATGTTTCTGACCAGTGTGTTTCTGACCACTGTATTTCTGACCACTGTGTTTCTGACCAGTGTGTTTCTGACCAGTGTGTTTCTGACCTCTGTGTTTCTGACCACTGTGTTTCTGACCACTGTGTTCTGACCAGTGTGTTTCTGACCACTGTGTTTCTGACCACTCTGTTTCTGACCAGTGTCTTTCTGACCAGTGTGTTTCTGACCAGTGTGTTTCTGACCGCTGTGTTTCTGACCAATGTGTTTCTGACCACTGTGTTTCTGACCACTCTGTTTCTGACCAGTGTCTTTCTGACCAGTGTCTTTCTGACCAGTGTGTTTCTGACCACTGTGTTTCTGACCACCGTGTTTCTGACCAGTGTCTTTCTGACCAGTGTCTGTCTGACCACTGTGTTTCTGACCAGCGTGTTTCTGACCACTGTATTTCTGACCAGTGTGTTTCTGACCACTGTGTTTTGACCAGTATGTTTCTGTCCAGTGTGTTTCTGACAACTATGTTTCTGATCAGTGTGTTGCTGACCACTGTGTTTCTAACCACTGTGTTTCTGACCACTGTGTTCCTGACCACTTTGTTGCTGGCCAGTGTGTTTCTCACCACCGTGTTTATGACCACTGTGTTCCTGACCACTCTGTTTCTGACCACTGTGTTTCTGACCACTGTGTTTCTGACCACTGTGTTTCTGACCACTGTGTTTCTGACCACTATGTTTCTGACCAGTCTGTTTCTGACCAGTGTGTTTCTGACCACTGTGTTTCCGACCACTGTGTTTTTGACCACTGTGTTTCTGACCACCGTGCTTCTGACCAGTGTGTTTCTGACCAGTGTGTTTCTGACCACTGTGTTTCTGACCAGTGTGTTACTGACCACTTTGTTTCTGAACAAGGTGGTTTTCACCGGTGTGTTTCTGACTAATGTGTTTCTGACCACTGTGTTTCTGACCAGTGTGTTTCTGTCCAGTGTGTTGCTGACCACTGTGTTTCTGACCACTATGTTTCTGACCACTGTGTTCCTGACCACTGTGTTTCTGGCCAGTGTGTCTCTCACCACTGTGTTTCTGACCACTGTGTTTCTGACCAACGTGTTTCTGACCGGTGTGTATCTGACCACTGTGTTTCTGACCACTGTGATTCTGACCACTGTGTTTCTGACCGGTCTGTTTCTGACCAGTGTGTTTCTGACTTATGTGATTCTGACCGGTGTGTTTCTGACCACTGTGTTTCTGACCACTGTGTTTCTGACCTGTGTGTTTCTGACCAGTGTGTTTCTGACCTCTGTGTTTTTGGCCACTGTAATTTTGACCAATGTGTTTCTGACCTTTGTGGTCCTGATCACTGCGCTTCTGACCACTTTGTTTCTGACCACTGTGTTTCTGACCACTGTGTGTCTGACCACCGTGTTTTTGACCCCTGTGTTTCTGACCAGCGTGTTTCTGACCACTGTGTTTCTGACCACCGTGTTTCTGACAACTGTCATCTCACCAGGGTGTTTTTGAACAGTGTGTTTCTGACCACTGTGTTCTGACCAGCATGTTTCTGACCACTGTGTTTCTGACCATTGTGTTTCTGACCAGTGTCTTTCTGACCACTGTGTTTCTGACCAGTGTTTTTCTGACCACTGTGTTTGTGACCAGTTTGTTTTCGACCACTGTGTTTCTGACCATTGTGTTTCTGACCAGTGTATTTCCGACCAATGTGTTTCTGACCACCGTGTTTCCGACCACTGTGTTTCCAAACAGTGTCTTTCTGACCACTGTGTTTCTGACGAGTGTGTTTCTGACCACTGTGTTTCTGACCAATGTGTTGCTGACCACTGTGTTTCTTACCACTGTGTTTCTGACCAGTGTGTTTCTGACTACTTTGTTTCTGACCAGTGTGTTTCTGACCGGTGTGTTTCTCACCAGTGTGTTTCTGACCACTGTGTTTCTGACCTGTGTGTTTCTGACCTGTGTGTTTCCGACCGGTGTATTTCTGACCACTGTGTTTCTGACCAGTTTGTTTTTGACCACTGTCTTTCCGACCACTGTGTTTCTGACCACTGTCTTTCCGACCAGTGTGTTTCTGACCATTGTGTTTCCGACCACAGTGTTTCTGACCACTGTGTTTCTGACCAGTGTGTTTTTGACCACTGTGTTTCTGACCAC
>SZWC01000225.1:496791-510282 GCA_023375785.1 Penium margaritaceum | reverse complement strand
TGTGTTTCTGACCACTGTGTTTCTGACCAGTGTGTTTCGGACCACTGTGTTCCTGACCAGTGTGTTTCTGACCACTGTGTTTGTGACTACTGTATTTCTGACCAGTGTGTTTCTGACCAGTGGGTTTTTGACCAGTGTGTTTCTGAACAGTGTGATTCTGACCAGTGTGCTTCTGACCACTGTGTTTCTGACCAGTGTGTTTCTGAACAGTGTGATTCTGACCAGTGTGCTTCTGACCACTGTGTTTCTGACCAGTGTGTTTCTCACCACTGTGTTTCTGACAAGTGTGTTTGTAATCAGTGTGTTTCTGACCAGTGTGTTTCTGACAACTGTATTTCTCGCCAGTGTGTTTCTGACGACCGTGTTTCTGACGACCGTGTTTGTAACCACTGTGTATCTGACCAGTGTGTTTCTGACGACCGTGTTTCTGACCACAGTGTTTCTGACCACTGTGTTTCTGACCATTGTGTTTCTGACCAGTGTCTTTCTGACCACTGTGTTTCTGACCAGTGTTTTTCTGACCACTGTGTTTGTGACCAGTTTGTTTTCGACCACTGTGTTTCTGACCATTGTGTTTCTGACCAGTGTATTTCCGACCAATGTGTTTCTGACCAGTGTGTTTCCGACCACTGTGTTTCCAAACAGTGTCTTTCTGACCACTGTGTTTCTGACGAGTGTGTTTCTGACCACTGTGTTTCTGACCAATGTGTTGCTGACCACTGTGTTTCTTACCACTGTGTTTCTGACCAGTGTGTTTCTGACCAGTGTGTTTCTGACTTCTGTGTTTCTGACTAGTGTGTTTCTGACCACTGTGTTTCTGACCAGCTTGTTTCTGACCAGTGTTTTTCTGACCAGTGTGTTTCTGACCACTGTGTTTCGGACCTCGGTGTTTCTGACCAGTGTGTTTCTGACCACTGTGGTTCTGACCAGTGTGTTGCTGACAACCGTGTTTCTGACCACTGTGCTTCTGACCACTGTGTTTCTGACCAGTGTGTTCTTGACCACTGTGTTTCTCACCACTGTGTTTCTGACCAATGTGATTCTGACCAGTGCGTTTCTGACCATGGTGTTTCTGACCATGGTGCTTTTGACCACTGTGTCTCTGACCAGTCTGTTTCTGACCACTGTGTTTCTGACCACTGTCTTTCCGACCAGTGTGTTTCTGACCATTGTGTTTCTGACCACAGTGTTTCTGACCACTGTGTTTCTGACCAGTGCGTTTCTGACCATCGTGTTTCTGACCACTGTGTTTCTGACCACTGCGTTTCTGACCACTGTGTTTCTGACGACTGTGTTTCTGACCAGTGCGTTTCTGACCATCGTGTTTCTGACCACTGTGTTTCTGACCACTGCGTTTCTGACCACTGTGTTTCTGACGACTGTGTTTCTGACCAGTGCGTTTCTGACCATCGTGTTTCTGACCACTGTGTTTCTGACCACTGCGTTTCTGACCACTGTGTTTCTGACGACTGTGTTTCTGACCAGTGCGTTTCTGACCATCGTGTTTCTGACCACTGTGTTTCTGACCACTGCGTTTCTGACCACTGTGTTTCTGACGACTGTGTTTCTGACCAGTGCGTTTCTGACCATCGTGTTTCTGACCACTGTGTTTCTGACCACTGCGTTTCTGACCACTGTGTTTCTGACGACTGTGTTTCTGACCAGTGCGTTTCTGACCATCGTGTTTCTGACCACTGTGTTTCTGACCACTGCGTTTCTGACCACTGTGTTTCTGACGACTGTGTTTCTGACCAGTGCGTTTCTGACCATCGTGTTTCTGACCACTGTGTTTCTGACCACTGCGTTTCTGACCACTGTGTTTCTGACGACTGTGTTTCTGACCAGTGCGTTTCTGACCATCGTGTTTCTGACCACTGTGTTTCTGACCACTGCGTTTCTGACCACTGTGTTTCTGACGACTGTGTTTCTGACCAGTGCGTTTCTGACCATCGTGTTTCTGACCACTGTGTTTCTGACCACTGCGTTTCTGACCACTGTGTTTCTGACGACTGTGTTTCTGACCAGTGCGTTTCTGACCATCGTGTTTCTGACCACTGTGTTTCTGACCACTGCGTTTCTGACCACTGTGTTTCTGACGACTGTGTTTCTGACCAGTGCGTTTCTGACCATCGTGTTTCTGACCACTGTGTTTCTGACCACTGCGTTTCTGACCACTGTGTTTCTGACGACTGTGTTTCTGACCAGTGCGTTTCTGACCATCGTGTTTCTGACCACTGTGTTTCTGACCACTGCGTTTCTGACCACTGTGTTTCTGACGACTGTGTTTCTGACCAGTGCGTTTCTGACCATTGTGTTTCTGACCACTGTGTTTCTGACCAGTGTGTTTCTGACCACTGTGTTTCTGACAAGTGTGTTCTTGACCACTGTGTTTCCCACCACTGTGTTTCTGACCAATGTGTTTCTGACCAGTGCGTTTCTGACCATGGTGTTTCTGACCATGGTGCTTTTGACCACTGTGTCTCTGACCAGTCTGTTTCTGACAACTGTGTTTCTGACCACTGCGTTTCTGACCACTGTGTTTCTGACGACTGTGTTTCTGACCAGTGCGTTTCTGACCATCGTGTTTCTGACCACTGTGTTTCTGACCACTGTGTTTTTGACCAGTGTGTTTCTAACCACTGCAGTTCTGAACAATGTGTTTCTGACCACTGTGTTTCTGACCACTGTGTTTCTGACCACTGTGTTTCTGACCACTGTGTTTCTGACCACTGTATTTCTGACCAGTTTGGTTCAGACCAGTGTGTTTCCGACCAGTGTGTTTCTGACCACTGTGTGTCTGACCACTGCGGTTCTGACCAATGTGTTTCTGACCACTGTGTTTCTGGCCAGTGTGTTTGTGACCACTGTGTTTCTGACCACGGTGTTTCTGACCACAGTGTTTCTGACCACTGTGTTTCTGACAACTGTGTTTCTGAACAGTGTGTTTCTGACCAGTGTGTTTCTGACCTGTGTGTTTCCGACCACTGTGTTTCTGACCACTGTGTGTCTGACCACTGTGTTTCTGACCACTGTGTTTCTGACCAGTGTGTTTTTGACCACTGTGTTTCTGTCCAGTATGTTTCTGACCAGTGTGTTTCTGACCAGTGTGTTTCTGACCAGTGTGTTTCTGACCAGTGTGTTTCTGACCACTGTGTTTCTGACCACTGTGTTTCTAACCACTGTGTTTCTGACCAGTGTGTTTCTGACCAGTGTGTTTCTGACCAGTGTGTTTCTGACCAGTGTGTTTCTGACCAGTGTGTTTCTGACCAGTGTGTTTCTGACCAGTGTGTTTCTGACCAGTGTGTTTCTGACCAGTGTGTTTCTGACCAGTGTGTTTCTGACCAGTGTGTTTCTGACCAGTGTGTTTCTGACCAGTGTGTTTCTGACCAGTGTGTTTCTGACCAGTGTGTTTCTGACCAGTGTGTTTCTGACCAGTGTGTTTCTGACCAGTGTGTTTCTGACCAGTGTGTTTCTGACCAGTGTGTTTCTGACCAGTGTGTTTCTGACCAGTGTGTTTCTGACCAGTGTGTTTCTGACCAGTGTGTTTCTGACCAGTGTGTTTCTGACCAGTGTGTTTCTGACCAGTGTGTTTCTGACCAGTGTGTTTCTGACCAGTGTGTTTCTGACCAGTGTGTTTCTGACCAGTGTGTTTCTGACCACTGTGTTTCTGACCAGTGTGTTTTTGACCACTGTGTTTCTGTCCAGTATGTTTCTGACCAGTGTGTTTCTGACCAGTGTGTTTCTGACCAGTGTGTTTCTGACCAGTGTGTTTCTGACCACTGTGTTTCTGACCACTGTGTTTATGACCACTGTGTTTCTGACCACAGTGTTTCTGAACATTGTGTTTCTGAACAGCGTGTTTCTGACCAGTGTGTTTCTGACCTGTGTGTTTCCGACCACTGTGTTTCTGACCACTGTGTGTCTGACCACGGTGTTTCTGACCACTGTGTTTCTGATCAATGTGTTTCTGACCACTGTGTTTCTAACCACTGTGTTTCTGACCAGTGTGTTTCGGACCACTGTGTTCCTGACCAGTGTGTTTCTGACCACTATGTTTTCGACCACTGTGTTTCTGACCACTGTCTTTCTGACCATTGTGTTTCTGACCAGTGTGTTTCGGACCACTGTGTTCCTGACCAGTGTGTTTCTGACCACTATGTTTTCGACCACTGTGTTTCTGACCACTGTATTTCTGACCAGTGTGTTTCTGACCAGTGTGATTCTGACCAGTGTGCTTCTGACCACTGTGTTTCTGACCAGTGTGTTTCTCACCACTGTGTTTCTGACAAGTGTGTTTGTAATCAGTGTGTTTCTGACCAGTGTGTTTCTGACAACTGTATTTCTGGCCAGTGTGTTTCTGACGACCGTGTTTCTGACGACCGTGTTTGTAACCACTGTGTATCTGACCAGTGTGTTTCTGACGACCGTGTTTCTGACCACAGTGTTTGTGACCACTGTGTTCCTGACCACTGTGTTTCTGACCAGTGTCTTCCTGACCACTGTGTTTCTGACCGGTGTGTTTCTGACCACTGTGTTTCTGACCAATGTGTTGCTGACCACTGTTTTTCTGACCACTGTGTTTCTGACCAGTGTGTTTCCGACCACTGTGTTTCTGACCAGTGTGTTTCTGACCACTGCGTTTCTGACCACTGTGTTTCG
Source organism: Penium margaritaceum (assembly GCA_023375785.1). Lineage (NCBI taxonomy): Eukaryota > Viridiplantae > Streptophyta > Zygnematophyceae > Desmidiales > Peniaceae > Penium > Penium margaritaceum. The sequence continues at coordinate 505,623 of SZWC01000225.1, read as the reverse complement.
GACCCGTGTTTCTGACCACGGTGTGTTTCTGACCACTGTGTATCTGACCAGTGTGTTTCTGACCAGTGTGATTTGACTACTGTGTTTCTGACCACTGTGTTTCTGACCACTGCAATCATGACCACTGTGTTTCTGACCAGTGTGTTTCTGACCAGTGTATTCCTAACTACTGTGTTTCTAACCAGTGTGTTTCTAAACACTGTGTTTCTAACTACTGTGTTTCTGACCGCTGTGTTTCTGACCACTGTTTTTCTGAGCAGTGTGTTTCTGACCACTGTGTTTCTGACCACTGTGTTTCTGACCCCTGTGTTTCTGACCAGTGTGTTTCCGACTTGTGTGTTTCTGACCACTGTGTTTCTGACCGGTGTGTTTCTGACCATTGTGTTTCTGACCACTGTGTGTCTGACCACTGTGTGTTCTGACCACTGTGTTTCTGACCAGGGTGTTTCTGACCACTGTGTTTCTGACCACTCTGTTTCTGACCACTGTGTTTCTGACCACTGTGTGTTCTGACCACTGTGTTTCTGACCAGGGTGTTTCTGACCACTGTGTTTCTGACCAATCTGTGTCTGAGCACTGTCTTTCTGACCGGTGTGTTTCTGACCGGTGTGTTTCTGACCGCTGTGTTTCTGACCACTGTGTTTCTGACCAGTGTGTTTCTGACCACTGTGTTTCAGACCAGTGTGTTTCTGACCAATGCGTTTCTGACCAGTGTGTTTCTGACCGCTGTGTTTCTGACCACTGTGTTTCTAACCACTGTGTTTCTGACGACTGTGTTTCTGACCAGTGTCTTTCTCACCACTGTGTTTCTGACCAGTCTGTTTCTGACCACTGTGTTTATGATAATGTGTTGCTGACCACAGTGTTTCTAACCACTGTGTTGCTGACCAGTGTGTTTCTGACCATTGTGTTTCTGACCAGTGTGTTTCTGACCAGTGTGTTTCAAACCAGTGTGTTTCTGACCAGTGTGTTTATGACCACTGTGTTCCTGACCACTATGCTTCTGACCACCGTGTTTCTATCCACTGTGATTCTGACCAGTGTGCTTCTGACCACTGTGTTTCTGACCATTGTGTTTCTGAGCACTGTGTTTCTGACCAGTGTATTTCTAATCTCTGTGTTTCTGACCAGTGTGTTTCTGACCACTGTGTTTCTGACCAGTGTGTTTCTGACCACTGTGTTTCAAACCACTGTATTTCTGACCAGTGTGTTTCTGACCACTATGTTTTCGACCACTGTGTTTCTGACCACCGTGTTTCTGACCACTGTGTTTCTGACCAGTGTGGCTCTGACCAGTGTCTTTCTGACCACTATGTTTCTGACCAGTGTGTTTCTGACCAGTGCATTTCTTACCACTGTGTTTCTGACCACTGTCTTTCTGACCACTTTGTTTCTGACCACTGTGTTTCTGACCACTGTGTTTCTGTTCAGTGTGTTTCTGACAACTGTGTTTCTGACCACTGTGTTTCTGACCACTGTGTTTCTGACCACTGTGTTCCTGACGAGTGTGTTTCTGGCCACTGTGTTTCAATCCAGAGTGTTTCCAACCACTGTGTTGCTGACCAGTGTGTTTCGGACCACTGTGTTTTTGACCAGTGTGTTTCTGACCACTGTGTTTCTGACCAGTGTGTGTCTGACCAGTGTCTTCCTGACCAGTGTGTCTCTGACCAGTGTATTTCTTACCACTGTGTTCCTGACCAATGTGTTGATGACCACAGTTTTCCTGACCACTGTGTTTTTGAGCAGTGTGTTTCGGGCCACTGTGTTTCTGACCAGTGTGTTCCTGACCAGTGTGTTTCTGACCTGTGTGTTCCTAACCACAGTGTTGCTGATGAGTGTGTTTCTGACCACTGTGTTTCTAACCACTGTGTTTCTGACCGCTGTGCTTCTGACCACTGTTTTTCTGACCAGTGTGTTTCCGACCACTGTGCTTCTGACCACTGTGTTTCCGACCACTGTGTTTCTGGCCAGTGTGTTTGTGACAACTGTGTTTCTGAGCACTGTGTTGCTGACCACTTTGTTTCTGACCAGTGTGTTTCTGACCAGTGTCTTTCTGACCACTGTGTCTCTGACCAGTATGTTTCTGACCACTGTGTTTCTGACCACTGTGTTTCTGACCACTGTGTTTCTGACCACTCTATTTGTGACCAGTGTGTTTCTGACCACTGTGTCTCTGACCGCTCGGTTTCTCACCACTGTGTTTCTGACCACTGTGTTTCTGAACAGTGTGTTTCTGACCAGTGTGTTTCTGACCGGTGTGATTCTGACCACTGTGTTCTTGACCACTGTGTGTCTGACCACTGTGTTTCTGACCACTGTGTTTCTGATAAGTTTGTTTCGGACCACTGTGTTTTTGACCACAGTGTTTCTGACCACTGTGTTTCTGACCACCGTGTTTCCGACCAGTGTGTTTCTGTTCGCTGTGTTTCTGACCAGAGTGTTTCTGACCACTGTGTTTTATGACTAGTGTGTTTCTGACCACGGTGTTTCTGACCACTGTGTTTTTGACCAGTGTCTTTCTGACCACTGTGCTTCTGACCACTGTGTTTCTGACCAATGTGTTCCTGACCACTGTGTTTCTGACCACTGTGTTTCTGACCATTGTCTTTCTGACCATTGTGTTTCTTACCAGTGTGTTTCCGACCACTGTATTTCTGGCCAGTGTATTTCTGACCGGTGTGTTTCTGACCAGTGTGTTTCTGACCAGTGTGTTTCTGACTTCTGTGTTTCTGACTAGTGTGTTTCTGACCACTGTGTTTCTGACCAGTGTGTTTCGGACCACTGTGTTTCTGACCAGTGTGTTTCTGACCACTGTGTTTCTGACCACTGTCTTTCTGACCATTGTGTTTCTTACCAGTGTGTTTCGGACCACTGTGTTTCTGACCAGTGTGTTTCGGACCACTGTGTTCCTGACCAGTGTGTTTCTGACCACTGTGTTTCTGACCAGTGTGTTTCTGACCAGTGTGTTTCTGACTTCTGTGTTTCTGACTAGTGTGTTTCTGACCACTGTGTTTCTGACCAGTGTGTTTCGGACCACTGTGTTTCTGACCAGTGTGTTTCTGACCACTGTGTTTCTGACCACTGTATTTCTGACCAGTGTGTTTCTGACCAGTGGGTTTTTGACCAGTGTGTTTCTGAACAGTGTGATTCTGACCAGTGTGCTTCTGAGCACTGTGTTTCTGACCAGTGTGTTTCTCACCACTGTGTTTCTGACAAGTGTGTTTGTAATCAGTGTGTTTCTGACCAGTGTGTTTCTGACCACTGTATTTCTGGCCAGTGTGTTTCTGGCCAGTGTGTTTCTGACCACCGTGTTGCTGACCACTGTGTTTCTGACCACTGTGTTCCAGACCACTATGTTTCTGACCAGTGTGTTTCTGATCACCGTGTCTCTGTCCGCTGAGTTTCTCACCACTGTGTTTCTGACCACTGTGTTTCTGAACAGTGTGTTTCTGACCAGTGTATTTCTGACCGGTGTGTTTCTGACCACTGTGTTTCTGACCACTGTGTTTCTGATCAGTGTGTTTCTGACCACTGTGTTTCTGACCACTGTGTTTCTGACCAGTGTGTTTCTGACCACCGTGTTTTTGACCGGTGTGTTTCTGACCGCTGTGTTTCTGACCAGAGTGTTTCTGACCACTGTGTTTCTGACCAGTGTATTTCTGACCACTGTGTTTTTTGACTAGTGTGTTTCTGACCACAGTGTTTCTGACCACTGTGTTTCTGACTACTGTGTTTCTGACCAGTGTCTTTCTGACCACTGTGCTACTGACCACTGTGTTTCTGACCAATGTGTTGCTGACCACTGTGTGTCTGACCACTGTGTTTCTGACCATTGTGTTTCTGACCAGCGTGTTTCTGACCAGTGTGTTTCCGACCACTGTATTTCTGACCAGTGTGTTTCTGACCACAGTGTTTCTGGCCAGCGTGTTTTTGACTATTGTGTTTTTCTTACCACCGTGTTGCTGACAACTGTGTTTCTGACCACTGTGTTTCTGACCACTGTGTTTCTGACCAGTGTCTTTCTGACCACTGTGTTTCTGACCACTGTGTTTTCTGATTAGTGTGTTTCTAACCACAGTGTTTCTGACCACTGTGTTTCTGACCACTGTGTTTCTGACCACTGTCCTTCTGACCACTGTGTTTCTGACCACTGTGTTTCTGACCACTGTGTTTCTGACCACTGTGTTTCTGACCAGTGTGTTTCTGACCACTGTGTTCTGACCACTGTGTTTCTGACCAGTGTGTTTTTGACCAGTGTGTTTCTGACCTCTGTGTTTCTGACCACTGTATTTCTGACCAATGTGTTTCCGACCACTGCAGTTCTGACCACTGTGTTTCTGACGACTGTGTTTCTGGCCAGTGTGTCTCAGACCACTGTGTTTCTGACCACCGTGTTGCTGACAACTGTGTTTCTGACCAGTGTATTTCTGACCAGTGTCTTTGTGACCACTGTGTTTCTGACCAGTATGTTTCTGACCACTGTGTTTCTGACCAGTGTGTCTGAGTCCACTGTGTTTCTGACCACCGTGTTGCTGACCACTGTGTTTCTGACCAGTGTATTTCTGACCAGTGTCTTTGTGACCACTGTGTTTCTGACCAGTATGTTTCTGACCACTGTGTTTCTGACCAGTGTGTCTGAGTCCACTGTGTTTCTGACCACCGTGTTGCTGACCACTGTGTTTCTGACCAGTGTATTTCTGACCAGTGTCTTTGTGACCACTGTGTTTCTGACCAGTATGTTTCTGACCACTGTGTTTCTGACCAGTGTGTCTGAGTCCACTGTGTTTCTGACCACCGTGTTGCTGACAACTGTGTTTCTGACCAGTGTATTTCTGACCAGTGTCTTTGTGACCACTGTGTTTCTGACCAGTATGTTTCTGACCACTGTGTTTCTGACCACTGTGTTTCTGACCACTGTGTTCCAGACCACTATGTTTCTGACCAGTGTGTTTCTGATCACCGTGTCTCTGACCGCTGAGTTTCTCACCACTGTGTTTCTGACCACAGTGTTTCTGAAAAGTGCGTTTCTGACCAGTGTATTTCTGACCGGTGTGTTTCTGACCACTGTGTTCCTGACCACTGTGTGTCTGACCACTGTGTTTCTGACCACCGTGTTTCTGATCAGTGTGTTTCTGACCACTGTGTTTCTGACCACTGTGTTTCTGACCACCGTGTTTCTGACCAGTGTGTTTCTGACCGCTGTGTTTCTTACCGGTGTATTTCTGACCACTGTGTTTTCTGACTAGTGTGTTTCTGACCACAGTGTTTCTGACCTTTTTTTTTCTGACCACTTTGTCTCTGACCAGTGTCTTTCTGACCACTGTGCCTCTGACCACTGAGTTTCCGACGAATGTGTTGCTGACCATTATGTTTCTGACCAATGTGTTGCCGACCACTGTATTTCTGACCAGTGTGTTTCTGACCACTGTGTTTCTGTCCAGTGTGTATTTGACTAGTGTGTTTTTGACCACCGTGTTTCTGAAAACTGTGTTTCTGACCACTGTGTTTCTAACGAGTGCGCTTCTGACCACAGTGTTTCCGACCACAGTGTTTCCGACCACTGTGTTTCTGACCAGAGTGTTTCTGGCCACTGTGTTTCTGACCAGTGTCTTTTTGACCACTGTGCTTCTGACCACTGTGTTTGTGACCAATGTGTTGCTGACCGCTGTGTTTTTGACCACTGTGTTTCTGACCATTGTGTTTCTGACCAGTGTGTTTCTGACCAGTGTGTTTCTGACCACTGTGTTTCTGACCACTGTGTTGCTGACCGCTGTGTTTTTGACCACTGTGTTTCTGACCATTGTGTTTCTGACCAGTGTGTTTCTGACCAGTGTGTTTCTGACCACTGTGTTTCTGACCAGTGTGTTTCTGATCACTGTGTTTCTGACCAGTGTGTTTATGACCACTGTGTTTCTGACCAGTGTGTTTATGACCACTGTGTTTCTGACCACCGTGTTTCTGATCACTGTGCTTCTGGCCACTGTGTTTCTGACGAATGTGTTGCCGACCACTGTGTTTCTGACCACTGTGTTTCTGATCATTGTGCTTCTGACCAGTGTGTTTCTGACCAGTGTGTTTCTGACCACTGTGTTTCTGACCAGTGTGTTTCTGACCACTTTGTTTCTGGCCAGTATGTATTTTACTAGTGTGTTTTTGACAACTGTGTTTCTGACAACTGTGTTTCTGACCACTGCGTTTCTAACGAGTGCGTTTCTGACCATTGTGTTTCTGACCAGTGTGTTTCTGACCAGTGTGTTTCTGACCAGTGTGTTTCTGGCCAGTGTGTTTATGACCAGTGTGTTTCTGGCCATTGTGTTTCTGACCACTGTGTTTCTAACCACTGTGTTTCTGACCACTGTGTTTCTTACCACTGTGTTTCAGACCACTGTGTTTCTGACCAGTGTCTATCTGACCACTGTGTTTCTGACCAGTGTTTTTCTGACCACTGTGTTTCGGACCATTGTGATGATGACCACTGTGGTTCTGACCACCGTGTTTCTGACCACTGTGTTTCTGACCACAGTGTTTCTGATCACTGTGTTTCTGACCAGTGTGTTTCTGACCAGTGTGTTTCTGACCACTGTGTTTCTAACCATTGTGTTTCTGACCAGTGTGTTTCTGACCACTGTGTTTCTGACGAGTGTGTTTCTGACCACTGTGTTTCTGACCAGTTTGTTTCTGACCAGTGTGTTTCTGACCACTGTGTTTCTGACCTGTGTGTTGCTGGCCACTGTGTTTCTATCCACTGTGTTTCTGACCAGTGTGTTTCTGACCAATGTGTTTCTGGCCAGCGTTTTTATGACCACTGTGTGTCTGACCACTGTGTTTCTGACCACTGTGTTTCTGACCACTGTGTTTCTGACCAGTGTGTTTCTTACCAGTGTGTTTTGGACCACTGTGCACCTGGCTGGTGTGTTCGTGACCACTGTGTTTCTGACCACTGTGTTTCTGACCACTGTGTTTCTTACCAGTGTGTTTCTGACCACTGTGTTCCTGACCACTGTGTTTCTGACAACTGTGTTTCTGACCAAACATGTTTCTGACCAGTGTGTTTCAGACCAGTGTGTTTCTGACAACTGTGTTTCTGGCCACCGTCTTTTTGACCAATGTGTTTTTGACCAGTGTGTTTCTGACAACTGTGTTTCTGACCACTATGTTTCTGACCACTGTGTTTTCTGACTAGTGTCTTTCTGACCACTGTGCCTCCTACCACTGAGTTTCCGACGAATGTGTTGCTGACTATTGTGTTTCTGACCAATGTGTTTCCGACCACTGTATATCTGACCAGTGTGTTTCTGACCATTGTGTTTCTGTCCAGTGTGTATTTGACTAGTGTGTTTTTGACCACCGTGTTTCTGAAAACTGTGTTTCTGACCACTGTGTTTCTAACGAGTGCGCTTCTGACCACAGTGTTTCCGACCACTGTGTTTCTGACCACTGTGTTTTCTGACCAGTGTGTTTCTGACCAGTGTGTTTCTGACCAGTGTGTTTCTGACCACTGTGTTTCTGGCCAGTGTGTATTTGACTAGTGTGTTTGAGACCAGTTTGTTTCTGGCCACTATGTTTGTGACCACCGTGTTTCTGACCAGTGTGTTTCCGACCGCTGTGTTTCTGACCAGAGTGTTTCTGACCACTGTGTTTCTGACTAGTGTCTTTCTGACCACTGTGCTTCTGACCACTGTGTTTGTGACCAATGTGTTGCTGACCGCTGTGTTTCTGACCACTGTGTTTCTGACCATTGTGTTTCTGACCAGTGTGTTTCTGACCAGTGTGTTTCTGACCACTGTGTTTCTGACCAGTGTGTTTCTGATCACGGTGTTTCTGACCAGTGTGTTTATGACCCCTGAGTTTCTGACCACCGTGTTTCTGACCACTGTGCATCTGGCCACTGTGTTTCTGACGAATGTGTTGCCGACCACTGTGTTTCTGACCACTGTGTTTCTGATCATTGTGCTTCTGACCAGTGTGTTTCTGACCACTGTGTTTCTGACCAGTGTGTTTCTGACCATTGTGTTTCTGGCCAGTATGTATTTTTCTAGTTTGTTTTTGACAACTGTGTTTCTGACAACTGTGTTTCTGACCACTGTGTTTCTAACGAGTGCGTTTCTGACCATTGTGTTTCTGACCAGTGTGTTTCTGACCAGTGTGTTTCTGACCAGTGTGCTTCTGGCCAGTGTGTTTATGACCTTTATGTTTCTGACCACTGTGTTTCTGACCACTGTGTTTCTAACCACTGTGTTTCTGACCACTGTGTTTCTTACCACTGTGTTTCAGACCACTGTGTTTCTGACCAGTGTCTATCTGACCACTGTGTTTCTGACCAGTGTGTTTCTGACCACTGTGTTTCGGACCATTGTGTTGATGACCACTGTGTTTCTGACCACTGTGTTTCTGACCACAGTGTTTCTGATCACTGTGTTTCTGACCAGTGTGTTTTTGACCAGTGTGTTTCTGACCACTGTGTTTCTAACCATTGTTTTTCTGACCAGTGTGTTTTTGACCACTGTGTTTCTGACGAGTGTGTTTCTGACCACTGTCTTTTTGACCAGTGTGTTTCTGACCAGTGCGTCTCTGACCACTGTGTTTATGGCCACTCTGTTTCTGACCACTGTGTTTCTGACCAGTGTCTTTCTGACCACTGTATTTCTAATAACTGTGTTTCTGACCACTGTGTTTCTGACCAGTTTGTTTCAGACCAGTGTGTTTCTGACCACTGTGTTTCTGGCCACCGTCTTTTTGACCAATGTGTTTCTGACCAGTATGTTTCTGACAACTGTGTTTCTGACCACTGTGTTTCTGACCACTGTGTTTCTGACCACTGTGTTTCTGACC
>SZWC01000225.1:478933-489638 GCA_023375785.1 Penium margaritaceum | reverse complement strand
TGTGTTTCTGACCACTGTGTTTCTGACCACTGTGTTTCTGACCACTGTGTTTCTGATCGCTGTGTTTCTGACCACTGTGTTTCTGACCACTGTGTTTCTAACCACTGTGTTTTTGACAAGTCTGTTTCTGACCAGTGTGTTTCTGACAAATGTGTTTCTGACCACTGTGTTTCTGACTACTGTGTTTATGACCAATGTGTCTCTGACCACTGTGTTTCTGACCACTGTTTTTCTGACCAGTGTGTTTACGAACAATTTGTCTCTGACCAGTGTGTTTCTGACGATTGTGTTTCTGACCACTGTTTTCCTAACCACTGTGTTTCTGACGAGTGTGTTTCTGACCATTGTGTTTCTGACCACTGTTTTTCTGACCAGTGTGTTTACGAACAATTTGTCTCTGACCAGTGTGTTTCTGACGATTGTGTTTCTGACCACTGTTTTCCTAACCACTGTGTTTCTGACGAGTGTGTTTCTGACCATTGTGTTTCTGATCAGAATGTTTCAGACCACTGTGTTTCTGACCAGTGTGTTTCTGGCTAGTGTGTTTCTGACCAGTGTGTTTCTGACCACTGTGTTTCTGCCAGTTTGTTTCTTACCACTGTGTTTCTGACCACTGTGTTTCTGACCAGTGTGTTTTCGACCACTATGTTTCTGACCACTGTGTTTCAAATCACTGTGTTTCTGACCACTGTTTTTCTCACCACTGTGTTTCTGACCAATGTGTTTCTGACCACTGTGTTTCGGACCAGAGTGTTTCTGACCAGTGTGTTTCTGACCGGTGGGTTTCTGACCACTATGTTTCTGACCACTGTGTTTCTGACCAATGTGTTTCTGACCACTGTGTTTCGGACCAGAGTGTTTCTGACCAGTGTGTTTCTGACCGGTGGGTTTCTGACCACTATGTTTCTGACCACTGTCTTTCTGGCCACTGTGTTTCAAAGCACTGTGTTTCTGACCAGTGTGTTTCTGACCAGTGTTTTTCTGACCAGTGTGTTACTGACCACTGTGTTTCTGACCACTGTGTTTCTGACCACTGTGTTTCTGACCACTGTGTTTCTCAGCAGTGTGTTTCTGACCAGTGTGTTTCCGACCACTGTGGTTCTGACCACTGTGTTTTTGACTACTGTGTTTCTGAGCAGTGTGTTTCTGACCATTGTCTTCCTGACCACTGTGTTTCTAACCACTCTGTTCCGGACCAATGTGTTTCTGACTACTGTGTTTCTTACCAGTGTGTTTCCGACCACTGTGTTCCTGACCACTGTGTTTCTGACCACTGTGTTTCTTCCCAGTGTGTTTCCGACCACTGTGTTCCTGACCACTGTGTTTCTGACCACTGTGTTTCTGACCACTGTGTTTCCGACCAGTGTGTTTCTGATCACTGTGTTTCTGACCACTGTGTTTCTGACCCATGTGTTAATGAACAGTATGTTTCTGAGCACTGTGTTTCTGACCAGCGTGTTTCTGACCACTAAGTGTCTAACCAGTGTGTTTCTGACCATTGTGTTTCTGACCAGTGTATTTCTGACCAGTGAGTTTCTGACAAGTGTCATTCTGACCAGTGTGTTAATGACCACTGTGTTTCTGACCAGTGTGTTTAAGACCACTGTGTTTCTGACCACTTTGTTTTTGACCAGTGTGTTTCTGACCAGTGTGTTTCTGACCACTGTGTTTTTGACCAGCGTGTTTCTGACCACTGTGTTTCTGAGCACTGTGTTTCTGACCATTGTGTTCCTGACCAGTGTGTTTCTGACCACTGTCTTTCTGACCACTGTGTTTCTGACCACTGTGTTTCTGACCACTGTATCCTTGACCAGTGTGTTTCTGACGACAGTGTTTCTGACCACTGTGTTTCTGACCAGTGTGTTTCTGACCACTGTCTTTCTGACCACTGTGTTTCTGACCACTGTGTTTCTGACCACTGTATCCTTGACCAGTGTGTTTCTGACGACAGTGTTTCTGACCACTGTGTTTCTGACCACTGTGTTTCAGACCACTGTGTTTCTGATCGGTGTGTTTCTGACCAGTGTGTTTCTGTCATCTGTGTTTCCGACTACTGGGTTTCTGACCACTGTCTTTCTGACCACTGTGTTTCTGATCGGTGTGTTTCTGACCAGTGTGTTTCTGTCATCTGTGTTTCCGACTACTGGGTTTCTGACCACTGTCTTTCTGACCACTGTGTATCTGAGCAGTGTGTTTCTGACCACTGTGTTTATGACCACTGTGTTTCTGACCATTGTGTTTCTGACTACTGTGTTTCTGACCACTGTGTTTCTGACAACCGTGTTTCTGACCAGTGTGTTTTGACCACTGTGTTTCTGACCACTGTGTTTTTGACTAGTGTGTTTCTAACCACTTTGTTTCTGACCAGTATGTTTCTGACCACCGTGTCTCTGTCCACTGTGTTTCTGACCACTGTGTTTCTGACCACTGTGTTTCCAACCACTGTGTTTCTGACCACTGTGTTTCTGACCACTGTGTTTCTGACCAGTGTGTTTCTGGCGACTGTGTTTCTGCCCACTGTGTTTGTGACCAGGGTCTTTCTGACCAGTGTGTGTCTGACCAGTGTGTTTCTGACCACTGTCTTTCTGACCAGTGTGTTTCTGACCGCTGTGTTTCTGACCAGTGTGTTTCTGACTGCTGTGTTTCTGACCCCTGTGTTTATGACCAGCGTGTTTCTGACCACTGTGATTCTGACCAGTGTGTTTCTGACCAGGGTGTTTCTGACCATTGTGTTTCTGACCAGTGAGTCTCTCACCAGTGTGTTTCTGACCACTGTGTTTCTGACCAGCGTGTTTCTGACGATTGAGTTTTTTAACACTATGTTTCTGACCACTGTGTTTCTGACCAGCGTGTTTCTGACGATTGAGTTTTTTAACACTATGTTTCTGACCACTGTGTTTCTGACCAGCGTGTTTCTGACGATTGAGTTTTTTAACACTATGTTTCTGACCACTGTGTTTCTGACCAGCGTGTTTCTGACGATTGAGTTTTTTAACACTATGTTTCTGACCACTGTGTTTCTGACCAGCGTGTTTCTGACGATTGAGTTTTTTAACACTATGTTTCTGACCACTGTGTTTCTGACCAGCGTGTTTCTGACGATTGAGTTTTTTAACACTATGTTTCTGACCACTGTGTTTCTGACCAGCGTGTTTCTGACGATTGAGTTTTTTAACACTATGTTTCTGACCACTGTGTTTCTGACCAGTGTGTTTCTGACCAATGTGTTTCTGACTGCTGTGTTTCTGACCCCTGTGTTTATGACCAGCGTGTTTCTGACCACTGTGTTTATGACCACTGCATTTCTGACCGGTGTGTTTCTGACCAGTGTTTCTGACCATTGTGTTTCTGATCCGTGTGTTTCTGACCAGTGTTTATCTGACCACCGTGTTTCTGACCAGTGTGTTTCTGACCACTGTGTTTATGACCAGCGTGTTTCTGACCACTGTGATTCTGACCAGTGTGTTTCTGACCACTGTGTTTCTTACCAGTGTACTTCTTACCAGTGTGTTCTTGACCACTGTGATTCTGACCACTGTGTTCTGACCACTGTGTTTCTGGCCAGTGTGTTTCTGACCACTGTGTTTCTGACCAAGTGTGTTTCTGACCAGTGTGTTTCTGACTACTGTGTTTCTGAGCACTGTGTTCCTGACCACTGTGTTTCTGACCAGTGTGTTTCCGACCACTGTGTTTCTGACCAGTGTGTTTCCGACCACTGTGTTTCTGACCAGTGTGTTTCCGACCACTGTGTTTCTGACCAGTGTGTTTCCGACCACTGTGTTTCTGACCAGTGTGTTTCCGACCACTGTGTTTCTGACCAGTGTGTTTCCGACCACTGTGTTTCTGACCAGTGTGTTTCCGACCACTGTGTTTCTGACCAGTGTGTTTCCGACCACTGTGTTTCTGACCAGTGTGTTTCCGACCACTGTGTTTCTGACCAGTGTGTTTCCGACCACTGTGTTTCTGACCAGTGTGTTTCCGACCACTGTGTTTCTGACCAGTGTGTTTCCGACCACTGTGTTTCTGACCAGTGTGTTTCCGACCACTGTGTTTCTGACCAGTGTGTTTCCGACCACTGTGTTTCTGACCAGTGTGTTTCCGACCACTGTGTTTCTGACCAGTGTGTTTCCGACCACTGTGTTTCTGACCAGTGTGTTTCCGACCACTGTGTTTCTGACCAGTGTGTTTCCGACCACTGTGTTTCTGACCAGTGTGTTTCCGACCACTGTGTTTCTGACCAGTGTGTTTCCGACCACTGTGTTTCTGACCAGTGTGTTTCCGACCACTGTGTTTCTGACCAGTGTGTTTCCGACCACTGTGTTTCTGACCAGTGTGTTTCCGACCACTGTGTTTCTGACCAGTGTGTTTCCGACCACTGTGTTTCTGACCAGTGTGTTTCCGACCACTGTGTTTCTGACCAGTGTGTTTCCGACCACTGTGTTTCTGACCAGTGTGTTTCCGACCACTGTGTTTCTGACCAGTGTGTTTCTGACCAGGGTGTTTCTGACCACTGTGTTTCTGACAACTGTGTTTCTGACCACTGTGTTTCTTACCCGTGTGTTTTTGCACCAGTGTGTTTCTCACCAGTGTGTTTCTGACCACTGTGGTTCTGACCAGTTATTTTTTGACCAGTTTGTTTATGACTGCTGTGTTTCTGACCACTGTGTTTCTGACCACTGTGTCTCTGATCAGTGTGTTTCTGACCAGTGTGTTTCTGACAAGTGTGTTTCTGACCACTGTGTTTCTGACCAGTGTGTTTCTGACAAGTGTGTTTCTGACTACTGGGTTTCTGAGCACTGTGTTCCTGACCACTGTGTTTCTGACCAGTGTGTTTCCGACCACTGTGTTTCTGACCACTATGTTGCTTATCACTGTGTTTCTTACCACCGTGTTTCTGACCAGTGTGTCTCTGACAACTGTGTTTCCGACCACCGTGTTTCTGACCACTGTGTTTCTGACCACTGTGTTTCTGACCACTGTCTTTTTGACCAATGTGTTTCTGACCACTGTGTTTCTAACCACTGTGTGTCTGACCAGTGTGTTTCTGATCAGTGTGTTTCTGATCAGTGTGTTTCTGATCAGTGTGTTTCTGATCAGTGTATTTCTGACCACTGTGTTTCTGACCACTGTGTTTCTGACAACTGTGTTTCTGACCATTGTGTTTCTGACCACTGTGTTCATGACCAGTGTGTTTCTGACCAGTGTATTTCTGACCAGTGTGTTTCTGACCTGTGTGTTTCTGACGACTGTGTTTCTGACCAGTGTATTTCTGACCAGTGTGTTTCTGACCTGTGTGTTTCTGACGACTGTGTTTCTGACCAGTGTATTTCTGACCAGTGTGTTTCTGACCTGTGTGTTTCTGACGACTGTGTTTCTGACCAGTGTATTTCTGACCACTGTGTTTCTGACCAGTGTGCGTCTGGCCAGTGTGTTTCTGACCAGTGTGTTTCTGACAAATGTGTTTCTGACCACTGTGTTTCTGACCACTGTGTTTCTGACCACTGTGTTCATGACCAGTGTGTTTCTGACCACTGTGTTCATGAATACTGTGTTTCTGACCACTGTATTTCTGACCAGTGTGTTTCTGACCACTGTGTTTCTGAACACGGTGTCTCTGACCACTGTTTTTCTGACTAGTGTGTCTCTGACCTCTGTATTTCTGACCACTGTGTTTCTGACCAGTGTGTTTCTGACCACTGTGCTTCTGACCACTGTGTCTCTGACCAGTGTATTTCTGACCACTGTGTTTCTAACCACTGTGTTTCTAATCACTGTGTGTCTGACCAGTGTGTTTCTGACCACAGTGTTCCAGCGTGTTTCTGAGCACTGTGTTTCTGACCACTGTGTTTCTGACCACTGCATTTATGACCAGTGTGTTCTGACCACTGTGTTTCTGAGCAAAGTGATTCTGACCGGTGTGTTTCCGACCACTGTGTTTCTGACCAGTGTGTTTCTGACCAGTGTATTTCTGACCAGTGTGTTTATGACCACTGTGTTTCTGACCAGTGTGTTTTTTACCACTGCCACTGTGTTTCTGAGCACTGTGATTCTGACTGCTGTGTTTCTGACGACTGTGTTTCTGACTACTGTGTTTCTTACCACTGTGTTTCTGCCCACTGTGTTTCTGACCACTGTGTTTCTGACCACTGTGTTTCTGACCACTGTATTTCTGACCAGTGTGTTTCTGACCACTGTGTTTCTGACTACTGTGTTTCTAGCCACGGTGTTTCTGACCAGTGTGTTTCTTACCAATGTGTTTCTGACCAGTTTGTTTTTGACCAGTGTGTTTCTGACCACCGTGTTTCTGACGACTGTGTTTCTGACCACTGCGTTTCTGACCAGTGTGTTTCTGACCACAGTGTTCTGACCAGTGTGTTTCTGACCACCGTGTTTCTGACCACTGTGTTCCTGGCCAGTGTGTTTCTGACGACTGTAATTCTGACCAATGTGTTTTTGACTACTGTGATTCTGACCAGTGTGTTTCTGACCACTGTATTTCTGACCAGTGTGTTTCTGACGACTGTGTTTCTGACTACTGTGTTTCTAACCACGGTGTTTCTGACCAGTGTGTTTCTTCCCACTGTGTTTCTGACCAGTTTGTTTTTGACCAGTGTGTTTCTGACCACCGTGTTTCTGACGACTGTGTTTCTGACTACTGTGTTTCTAACCACGGTGTTTCTGACCAGTGTGTTTCTTCCCACTGTGTTTCTGACCAGTTTGTTTTTGACCAGTGTGTTTCTGACCACCGTGTTTCTGACGACTGTGTTTCTGACTACTGTGTTTCTAACCACGGTGTTTCTGACCAGTGTGTTTCTTCCCACTGTGTTTCTGACCAGTTTGTTTTTGACCAGTGTGTTTCTGACCACCGTGTTTCTGACGACTGTGTTTCTGACTACTGTGTTTCTAACCACGGTGTTTCTGACCAGTGTGTTTCTTCCCACTGTGTTTCTGACCAGTTTGTTTTTGACCAGTGTGTTTCTGACCACCGTGTTTCTGACGACTGTGTTTCTGACTACTGTGTTTCTAACCACGGTGTTTCTGACCAGTGTGTTTCTTCCCACTGTGTTTCTGACCAGTTTGTTTTTGACCAGTGTGTTTCTGACCACCGTGTTTCTGACGACTGTGTTTCTGACTACTGTGTTTCTAACCACGGTGTTTCTGACCAGTGTGTTTCTTCCCACTGTGTTTCTGACCAGTTTGTTTTTGACCAGTGTGTTTCTGACCACCGTGTTTCTGACGACTGTGTTTCTGACTACTGTGTTTCTAACCACGGTGTTTCTGACCAGTGTGTTTCTTCCCACTGTGTTTCTGACCAGTTTGTTTTTGACCAGTGTGTTTCTGACCACCGTGTTTCTGACGACTGTGTTTCTGACTACTGTGTTTCTAACCACGGTGTTTCTGACCAGTGTGTTTCTTCCCACTGTGTTTCTGACCAGTTTGTTTTTGACCAGTGTGTTTCTGACCACCGTGTTTCTGACCACTGTGTTTCTGACCAGTGTGTTTCTGACCAGTGTGTTTTTTACCAGTGTGTTTCTGACCGCTGTGTGTCTGACCACTGTGTTTTTGACTAATGTGTTTCTGACCATTGTGTTTCTGACCACTGTATTTATGACCAGTGTGTTTCTGACGACGGTGTTTCTGACCACTGTGTTTCGGACCACTGTGTTTCTTACGACTGTGTTTCTGATCGGTGTGTTTCTGAACAGTTTGTTTCTGACAACTGTGTTTCTGACTTCTGGGTTTCTGACCACCGTGTTTCTGACCACTGTGTTTCTGGCCAGTGTGTTTCTGACGACTGTAATTCTGACCAATGTGTTTTTGACTACTGTGATTCTGACCAGTGTGTTTCTGACCACTGTGTTTCTGACCATTGTGTTTCTGACCACTCCGTTTCTGATCAGTGTGCTTCTCACCACTGTATTTCTGAACAGCGTGTTTCTGACAAGTGTATTTCTGACCAATATGTTTCTGACCACTGTGTTTCTGACCACTTTGTTTCCGACCACTGTGTGTCTGACCAGTGTGTTTTTGACCACTGTGTTTCTGACCACTGTGTTTCTGACCAGTGTCTTTCTGACCTGTGTGTTTCTGACGACTGTGTTTCTGACTACTGTGTTTCTAACCACGGTGTTTCTGACCAGTGTGTTTCTCACCAGTGTGTTTCTGACCAGTGTGCTTCTGACCAGTGTGCTTCTTACCACTGTGTTTCTGACCACTATGTTTCTGACCAGTGTGTTTCTGACGAGTGTGTTTCTGACCTGTGTGTTTCTGACGACTGTGTTTCTGACTACTGTGTTTCTAACCACGGTGTTTCTGACCAGTGTGTTTCTCACCAGTGTGTTTCTGACCAGTGTGCTTCTGACCAGTGTGCTTCTTACCACTGTGTTTCTGACCACTATGTTTCTGACCAGTGTGTTTCTGACGAGTGTGTTTCTGACCTGTGTGTTTCTGACGACTGTGTTTCTGACTACTGTGTTTCTAACCACGGTGTTTCTGACCAGTGTGTTTCTCACCAGTGTGTTTCTGACCAGTGTGCTTCTGACCAGTGTGCTTCTTACCACTGTGTTTCTGACCACTATGTTTCTGACCAGTGTGTTTCTGACGAGTGTGTTTCTGACCTGTGTGTTTCTGACGACTGTGTTTCTGACTACTGTGTTTCTAACCACGGTGTTTCTGACCAGTGTGTTTCTCACCAGTGTGTTTCTGACCAGTGTGCTTCTGACCAGTGTGCTTCTTACCACTGTGTTTCTGACCACTATGTTTCTGACCAGTGTGTTTCTGACGAGTGTGTTTCTGACCTGTGTGTTTCTGACGACTGTGTTTCTGACTACTGTGTTTCTAACCACGGTGTTTCTGACCAGTGTGTTTCTCACCAGTGTGTTTCTGACCAGTGTGCTTCTGACCAGTGTGCTTCTTACCACTGTGTTTCTGACCACTATGTTTCTGACCAGTGTGTTTCTGACGAGTGTGTTTCTGACCTGTGTGTTTCTGACGACTGTGTTTCTGACTACTGTGTTTCTAACCACGGTGTTTCTGACCAGTGTGTTTCTCACCAGTGTGTTTCTGACCAGTGTGCTTCTGACCAGTGTGCTTCTTACCACTGTGTTTCTGACCACTATGTTTCTGACCAGTGTGTTTCTGACGAGTGTGTTTCTGACCTGTGTGTTTCTGACGACTGTGTTTCTGACTACTGTGTTTCTAACCACGGTGTTTCTGACCAGTGTGTTTCTCACCAGTGTGTTTCTGACCAGTGTGCTTCTGACCAGTGTGCTTCTTACCACTGTGTTTCTGACCACTATGTTTCTGACCAGTGTGTTTCTGACGAGTGTGTTTCTGACCTGTGTGTTTCTGACGACTGTGTTTCTGACTACTGTGTTTCTAACCACGGTGTTTCTGACCAGTGTGTTTCTCACCAGTGTGTTTCTGACCAGTGTGCTTCTGACCAGTGTGCTTCTTACCACTGTGTTTCTGACCACTATGTTTCTGACCAGTGTGTTTCTGACGAGTGTGTTTCTGACCTGTGTGTTTCTGACGACTGTGTTTCTGACTACTGTGTTTCTAACCACGGTGTTTCTGACCAGTGTGTTTCTCACCAGTGTGTTTCTGACCAGTGTGCTTCTGACCAGTGTGCTTCTTACCACTGTGTTTCTGACCACTGTGTTTCTGACCAGTGTGTTTCTCACCATTGTGTTTCTGACCGGTGTGTTTCTGACCAGTGTGTTTCTCACCAGTGTGTTTCTGACCACTGTGTTTCTGACCACTGTGTTTCTGACTACTGTGTTTCTGACCACTGTCTTTCTGACCAGTGTGTTTCTGAGGACAGTGTTTCTGACCACTGTGTTTCTGACCACTGTGTTTCTGACCACTGTGTTTCTGATCGGTGTGTTTCTGAACAGTGTGTTTCTAACAACTGTGTTTCTGATTGCTGGGTTTCTGACCACTGTGGTTCTGACCACTGTGTTTCTGGCCAGTGTGTTTCTGACCACTGTGATTCTGACCAGTGTGTCTTTGACCACTTTGATTCTGACCAGTGTGTTTCTGACCACTGTGTTTCTGACAAGTGTGTTTCTGACCACTGTGTTTCTGACCACTGTGTTTCAAACCACTGTGTTTCTGACCACTGCGTTTCTGACCACTGTGTTCCTGACCACTGTGTTTCTGACCAGTGTGTTCCTGACCACTGTGTTTCTGACCAGTGTGGTTCTGACCAGTGTGTTTCTGACCAGTGTGTTTCTCACCAGTGTGTTTCTGACCACTGTGTTTCTAACCACTGTGTTTCTGACTGGTGTGTTTCTGACCAGTGTGTTTCTCACCAGTGTGTTTCTGACCACTGTGTTTCTGACCAGTGTGTTTCTGACCAGTGTGTTTGTGACCACAGTCTTTCTGACCAGTGTGTTTCTGACCACTGCGTTTCTGACCACTGTGCCTCGGACCAGTGTGTTTCTGACCACTGTGTTTCTGACCACTATGTTTATGACCGCTGTGTTTCTGACCAGTGTGTTTCTGACCAGTGTGTTTCTTACCACTATGTTTCTGACCACTGTGTTTCTGACCATCGTGTTTCTAACCACTGTGTTTCTGACTGGTGTGTTTATGACCAGTGTGTTTCTGACGAGTGTGTTTCTGACCAGTGTGTTTCTGACCAATGTGTTTCTGACCAATATGTTTCTGACCAGTGTGTTTCTGACCAGTGTGTTTCTGACCA
>SZWC01000225.1:465979-477584 GCA_023375785.1 Penium margaritaceum | reverse complement strand
TGTGTTTCTGACCAGTGTGTTTCTGACCACTGTGTTTCTGACCACTGTGTTTCAATCCACTGTGTTTCTGACCACTGCGTTTCTGACCACTGTGTTCCTGACCACTGTGTTTCTGACCAGTGTGTTCCTGACCACTGTCTTCCTGACCAGTGTGTTTCTGACCAGTTTGTTTCTGACCAGTGTGTTTTTGACCATTGTTTTTCTGACCACTGCGTTTCTGATCAGTCTGCTTCTCACCACTGTGTTTCTGAACAGTGTGTTTATGACCAGTGTGTTTCTGACCAATGTGTTTATCACCACTGTGTTTCTGACCACTGTCTTTCTGACCAGTGTGTTTCTGACGACTGTGTTTCTGACTACTGTGTTTCTGACCAGTGTGTTCCTGACCACTGCGTTTCTGACCACTGTGCCTCGGACCAGTGTGTTTCTGACCACTGCGTTTCTGACCAGTGTGTTTCTGACGACTGTGTTTCTGACTACTGTGTTTCTGACCAGTGTGTTCCTGACCACTGCGTTTCTGACCACTGTGCCTCGGACCAGTGTGTTTCTGACCACTGCGTTTCTGACCAGTGTGTTTCTGACGACTGTGTTTCTGACTACTGTGTTTCTGACCAGTGTGTTCCTGACCACTGCGTTTCTGACCACTGTGCCTCGGACCAGTGTGTTTCTGACCACTGCGTTTCTGACCAGTGTGTTTCTGACGACTGTGTTTCTGACTACTGTGTTTCTGACCAGTGTGTTCCTGACCACTGCGTTTCTGACCACTGTGCCTCGGACCAGTGTGTTTCTGACCACTGCGTTTCTGACCAGTGTGTTTCTGACGACTGTGTTTCTGACTACTGTGTTTCTGACCAGTGTGTTCCTGACCACTGCGTTTCTGACCACTGTGCCTCGGACCAGTGTGTTTCTGACCACTGCGTTTCTGACCAGTGTGTTTCTGACGACTGTGTTTCTGACTACTGTGTTTCTGACCAGTGTGTTCCTGACCACTGCGTTTCTGACCACTGTGCCTCGGACCAGTGTGTTTCTGACCACTGCGTTTCTGACCAGTGTGTTTCTGACGACTGTGTTTCTGACTACTGTGTTTCTGACCAGTGTGTTCCTGACCACTGCGTTTCTGACCACTGTGCCTCGGACCAGTGTGTTTCTGACCACTGCGTTTCTGACCAGTGTGTTTCTGACGACTGTGTTTCTGACTACTGTGTTTCTGACCAGTGTGTTCCTGACCACTGCGTTTCTGACCACTGTGCCTCGGACCAGTGTGTTTCTGACCACTGCGTTTCTGACCAGTGTGTTTCTGACGACTGTGTTTCTGACTACTGTGTTTCTGACCAGTGTGTTTCTGACCACTGTGTTTCTGGCCAGTGTGTTTCTAACCACTGTGATTCTGACCTGTGTGTTTCTGACCACTGTGATTCTGACCAGTGTGTTTGTGACCACTGTGTTTCTGACCACTGTGTTTCAAACCACTGTGTTTCTGACCACTGCGTTTTTGACCACTGTGTTCCTGACCACTGTGTTTTTGACCAGTGTGTTCGTGACCACTGTCTTCCTGACCAGTGTGTTTGTGACCAGTGTGTTTCTGACCAATGTGTTTATCACCACTGTGTTTCTGACCACTGTGTTTTGGACCACTGTGTGGCTGACCAGAGTGTTTCTGACCACTGTGTTTCTGACCAGTGTGTTTCTGACCAGTTTGTTTCTGACCTGTGTGTTTCTGACAACTGTGTCTCTGACCACTGTTTATCTGACCAGGGTGCCTCTGACCACTATGTTTCTGACCACTGTGCTTCTGACCAGTGTGTTTCTGACCACTGTGTTTCTCACCACTGTGTTTCTGACCGGTGTGTTTCTGACCAGAGTTTCTGACCAGTGTGTTTCTGAGCAGTGTGTTTCTGACCACTGTGCTTCTGACCAGTGTGTGTCTGACAAGTGTGTTTCTGACCACTGTGTTTCTCACCACTGTGTTTCTGACCGGTGTGTTTCTGACCAGAGTTTCTGACCAGTGTGTTTCTGAGCAGTGTGTTTCTGACCACTGTGCTTCTGACCAGTGTGTGTCTGACAAGTGTGTTTCTGACCACTGTGTTTCTCACCACTGTGTTTCTGACCGGTGTGTTTCTGACCAGAGTTTCTGACCAGTGTGTTTCTGAGCAGTGTGTTTCTGACCACTGTGCTTCTGACCAGTGTGTGTCTGACAAGTGTGTTTCTGACCACTGTGTTTCTCACCACTGTGTTTCTGACCGGTGTGTTTCTGACCAGAGTTTCTGACCAGTGTGTTTCTGAGCAGTGTGTTTCTGACCACTGTGCTTCTGACCAGTGTGTGTCTGACAAGTGTGTTTCTGACCACTGTGTTTCTCACCACTGTGTTTCTGACCGGTGTGTTTCTGACCAGAGTTTCTGACCAGTGTGTTTCTGAGCAGTGTGTTTCTGACCACTGTGCTTCTGACCAGTGTGTGTCTGACAAGTGTGTTTCTGACCACTGTGTTTCTCACCACTGTGTTTCTGACCGGTGTGTTTCTGACCAGAGTTTCTGACCAGTGTGTTTCTGAGCAGTGTGTTTCTGACCACTGTGCTTCTGACCAGTGTGTGTCTGACAAGTGTGTTTCTGACCACTGTGTTTCTCACCACTGTGTTTCTGACCGGTGTGTTTCTGACCAGAGTTTCTGACCAGTGTGTTTCTGAGCAGTGTGTTTCTGACCACTGTGCTTCTGACCAGTGTGTGTCTGACAAGTGTGTTTCTGACCACTGTGTTTCTCACCACTGTGTTTCTGACCGGTGTGTTTCTGACCAGAGTTTCTGACCAGTGTGTTTCTGAGCAGTGTGTTTCTGACCACTGTGCTTCTGACCAGTGTGTGTCTGACAAGTGTGTTTCTGACCACTGTGTTTCTCACCACTGTGTTTCTGACCGGTGTGTTTCTGACCAGAGTTTCTGACCAGTGTGTTTCTGAGCAGTGTGTTTCTGACCACTGTGCTTCTGACCAGTGTGTGTCTGACAAGTGTGTTTCTGACCACTGTGTTTCTCACCACTGTGTTTCTGACCGGTGTGTTTCTGACCAGAGTTTCTGACCAGTGTGTTTCTGAGCAGTGTGTTTCTGACCACTGTGCTTCTGACCAGTGTGTGTCTGACAAGTGTGTTTCTGACCACTGTGTTTCTCACCACTGTGTTTCTGACCGGTGTGTTTCTGACCAGAGTTTCTGACCAGTGTGTTTCTGAGCAGTGTGTTTCTGACCACTGTGCTTCTGACCAGTGTGTGTCTGACAAGTGTGTTTCTGACCACTGTGTTTCTGACCACCGTGTTTCTGACCATAGCGTTTCTGACCACTGTGTTTCTGACCACCGTGTTTCTGACCACTGTGTTTCTGACCACTGTGTCTCTGACCGGTGTGTTTCTGACCACTGTGTTTCTGACCACCATGATTCTGACCAGTGTTTTACTTACCACTGTGTTTCTGACCACTATGTTTCTGACCACTGTGTTTTTGACCAATGTGTTGCTGAGCAGTGTTTTTCTGACCACTATGCTTCTGACCACTGTGTTTCTGACCGCTGTGATTCTGACCAATGTGTTTCTGACCACTGTGTTTCTGACCACTGTGTTCCTTACCAGTGTGTTTCTGGCCAGTGTGTTTCTGACCGTTGTGTTTCTGACCACAGTGTTTCTGATCAATGCGTTTCTGACCACTGTGTTTCCGACCAATGTGTTTCTGACGGGTGTGTTTCTGACCAGCGTGTTTCTGGCCACTGTGTTTATTACCACTGTGTTTCTCACCACTGTGTTTCTGACCACTGTGTTTCTGATTAGTGTGTTTCTGACAACTGTGTTTCTGAACTGTGCGTTTCTGACCACTGTGTTTCTGACCAGTGTGTTTCTGTCCATTGTGAGTCTGACCAGTGTGTTTCTGACCAGTTTGTTTCTGACCACTGTGTTTCTGACCAGTGTGTTTCTGACCACTGTGTTTCAGACCAGTGTGTTTCTGACCAGTGTGTTTCTGACCACTGTGTTTTTGACCACTGTGTTTCAAAGCACTGTGTTTCTGACCACTGTTTCAGACCAATGTATTTCTGACCACTGTGTTTGTGACCAGTGCGTTTCTCACCGATGTGATTCTGACCACTGTGTTTCTGACCACTGTGTTTCTGACCACAGTGTTTCTGACCAGTGTGTTTCTGACCACTGTGTTTGTGACCACTGTGTTTCTAACGACTGCGTTTCTGACGAGTGTGTTTCTGACCAGGTTGTTTCTGACCAGTGTGTTACTGACCAGTGTGTATCTGACCACTGTGTTTCTGACAACTATGTTTCTGACCACTGCTTTTCTGAACAGTGTGTTTCTGACCACTGTGTTTCAGACCACATGGTTTCTGACCAGTGTGTTTCTGACCACTGTGTTTCTGACCACTGTGCCTCTGACCAGTATGTTTCTGACCACTGTCTTTCTGACCACTTTGTTTCTGACCACTGTGTTACTGACCAGTGTGTCTCTGACCAGTGTGTTTCTGACCAGTGTGTTTCTGACCAGTGTGTTTCTGACCAGTGTGTTTCTGACCACTGTGATTCTCACCACCGTATTTCTGACCATTGTGTTTCTGACCACTGTGATTCTGGCCACTGAGTTTCTGACCACCGTGTTTCTGACCAGTGTGTTACTCACCACTGTCTTTCTGACCACTGTGTTTCTGACCACTGTGTTTTTGACCAATGTGTTTCTGACTACTGTGTTTCTGACCACTGTGTTCCTGACCAGTGTGTTTCTGGCCAGTGTGTTTCTGACCGCTGTGTTTCTGACCACTGTGTTTCTGATCACTGTGTTTCTGACCACTGTGTTTCCGACCAATCTGTTTCTGACCGGTGTGTTTCTGACGAGCGTGTTTCTGGCCACTGTGTTTATGACCACTGTGTTTCTCACCACTGTGTTCCAGACCACTGTGTTTCTGATTAGTGTATTTCTGACCAGTGTGTTTCTTACCAGTGTGTTTCTTACGAGTGTGTTTCTGACCACTGTGTTTCTGACCAGTGTGTTTCTGACAACTGTGTTTCTGACCTGTGTGTTTCTGACCATTGTGTTTCTGACCAGTGTGTTTCTGTCCATTGTGAGTCTGACCAGTGTGATTCTGACCAGTGTGTTTCTGTCCACTGTGTTTCTGACCACTCTGTTTCTGACCAGTGTGTTTCTGACCACTGTGTTTCAGACCAGTGTGTTTCTGACCAGTGTGTTTCTGACCGCTGTGTCTTTGACCACTGTGTTTCAAGCCACTGTGTTTCTGACCACTGTGTTTCTGACCAATGTATTTCTGACCACTGTGTTTATGACCGCTGTGTTTCTGACAACTGCGTTTCTGACCAGTGTGTTTCTGACCACTGTGTTTGTGAACACTGTGTTTCTGACCACTGTGTTTCTGACCACTGTGTTTTTGACCAATGTGTTGCTGAGCAGTGTTTCTCTGACCACTATGCTTCTGATCACTGTGTTTCTGACCACTGTGATTCTGACCAATGTGTTTCTGACCACTGTGTTTCTGACCACTGTGTTCCTGACCAGTGTGTTTCTGGCCAGTGTGTTTCTGACCGCTGTGTTTCTGACCACAGTGTTTCTGATCAGTGTGTTTCTGACCACTGTGTTTCCGACCAATGTGTTTCTGAACGGTGTGTTTCTGACCAGCGTGTTTCTGGCCACTATGTTTATTACCACTGTGTTTCTCACCACTGTGTTTCTGACCACTGTGTTTCTGATTAGTGTGTTTCTGACAACTGTGTTTCTGACCTGTGTGTTTCTGACCTGTGTGTTTCTGACCATTGTGAGTCTGACAAGTGTGTTTATGACCAGTGTGTTTCTGACAACTGTGTCTGACCAATGTGTCTCTGACCAGTGTGTTTCTGACCATTGTGTTTCTGACCTGTGTGTTTCTGACCACTGTGTTTCTGACCAGTGTGTTTCTGACCACTGTGTTTCTGACCACTGTGTTTGTGAACACTGTGTTTCTGACCACTGTGTTTCTGACCAGTGTCTTTCTGTCCACTGTGTTTCTGACCACTGTGTTTCTGACCACTGTGATTCTGGCCACTGTTTTTCTGACCACCGTGTTTCTGACCAGTGTGTTACTCACCACTGTGTTTCTGACCACTGTGTTTCTGACCACTGTGTTTTTGACCAATGTGTTGCTGAGCAGTGTGTTTCTGACCACTGTGCTTCTGACCACTGTGTTTCTGACCACTGTGATTCTGACCAATGTGTTTCTGACTACTGTGTTTCTGACCACTGTGTTCCTGACCAGTGTGTTTCTGGCCAGTGTGCTTCTGACCGCTGTGTTTCTGACCACTGTGTTTCTGATCAGTGTGTTTCTGACCACTGTGTTTCCGACCAATGTGTTTCTGACCAGTGTCTTTCTGACCAGCGTGTTTCTGGCCACTGTGTTTATGACCACTGTGTTTCTCACCACTGTGTTTCTGACCACTGTGTTTCTGATTAGTGTGTTTCTGACCAGTGTGTTTCTTACCAGTGTGTTTCTGACCACTGTGTTTTTGACCAGTGTGTTTCTGACAACTGTGTTTCTGACCTGTGTGTTTCTGACCATTGTGTTTCTGACATGTGTGTTTCTTTCCATTATGAGTCTGACCAGTGTGTTTCTGACCACTGTGTTTCTGACCAGTGTGTTTCTGACCACTGTGTTTCAGACCAGTGTGTTTCTGACCACTGTGTTTCTGACCACTGTGTTTTTAACCACTGTGTTTCAAACCACTGTGTTTCTGACCACTGTGTTTCTGACCAGTGTATTTCTGACCACTGTGTTTCCGACCACTGTGTTTCTGACCACTGTGTTTCTGAAAAGTGTGTTTCTGACCACTGTGTTTGTGAACACTGTGTTTCTGACTACTGTGTTTCTGACCAGTGTGTTTCTGACCACTGTGTTTCTGACCACTGTGTTTCTGACCACTGTGTTTCTGACCAGTGTGTTTCTGACCACTGTGTTTCTGACCAGTGTATTTCTGACCACTGTGTTTCCGACCACTGTGTTTCTGACCACTGTGTTTCTGAAAAGTGTGTTTCTGACCACTGTGTTTGTGAACACTGTGTTTCTGACTACTGTGTTTCTGACCAGTGTGTTTCTGACCACTGTGTTTCTGATCACTGTGTCTCTGACTACTGTTTTTCTGACCAGTGTGTCTCTAACCACTGTGTATCTGACCACTGTGTTCCTGACCAGTGTGTTTCTGACGACTGTGTTTCTCACCAATGTGTTTCTGACCACTGTGTTTCTGACCACAGTGTTTCTGACCAGTGTGTTTCTGACCACTGTGTTTGTGACCACTGTCTTTCAAACGACTGCGTTTCTGACCAGTGTGTTTCTGACCAGGTTGTTTCTGACCAGTGTGTTACTGACCAGTGTGTATCTGACCACTGTGTTTCTGACAACTGTGTTCCTGACCACTGCTTTTCTGACCAGTGTGTTTCTGACCACTGTGTTTATGACCTCTATGTTTCTGCCCTCTGTGTTCCTGACCAGTGTGTTTCTGACCACTTTGTTTCTGACCACAGTGTTACTGACCAGTGTGTTTCTGACCAGTGTGTTTCTGACCAGTGTGTTTCGGACCAGTGTGTTTCTGACCACTGTGTTTCTGACCAGTGTGTTTCTGACCACTGTGTTTCTGACCACTATGTTTCTTATCACTGTGTTTCTGGCCACCGTGTTCCTGACCAATGTGTTTCTAACAACTGTGTTTCTGACCACTGTGTTTCTGACCTCTGTGTTTCTGACGACTGTGTTTCTGACCACTCTGTTTCTGACCACTGGGACTCTGACCAGTGTGTTTCTGACCACTGTGTTTCTGACCACTATGTTTGTGACCACTCTGTTTCCGACCAGTGTGTTTCTGACCACTGTGTTTCTGACCACAGTGTTTCTGACCACTGTGTTTCTGACCAGTGTCTTTCTAACCACTGTTTTTCTGACCAGTGTGTTCTGACCAGCATGTTTCTGACCAGTGTGTTTCTGACCAGTGTTTCTCTGACCAGTGTGTTTCTGAACACTTTGTTTCGGACCAGTCTGTTTCTGACCAGTGTGTTTCTGACCAGTGTGTTTCTGACCACTGTGTTACTGACTAATGTGTTTCTGACTACTGTGATTCTCACCACTGTGTTTCTTACCACTGTGTTTCTAACCACTGTGATCCTGACAACTGCGTTTCTGACCACTGTGTGTCTGACCACCGTGTTTCTGACCACTGTGTTTCTGACCACTGTGTTTCTGACCACTGTGTTCCTGACCAATGTGTTTCTGACCACTGTGTTTCTTTTCACTGTGTTCCTGACCACAATGTGTCTGACCACTGTGTTTCTGACCACTGTGTTTCTGATTATTGTGTTTCGGACCACTGTGTTGCTGACCGGTGTGTTTCTGACCACTGTGTCTCTGACCACTTTGTTTCTGACCAATGTATTTCTGACCACCGTGTTTCTGACCAGTGTGTTTCTGACCACTGTGTTTCTGACCAGTGTGTTTCTGACCAGTGTGTTTCCGACCACTGTGTTTCTGACCATTGTGTTTCTGACCACTGTGTTTCTGACCAATGTGTTTGGGACCACTGTTTTTCTGACCACTGTGTTTCTGACCAGTGTGTTTCTGACAACTGTGTTTCTGACCATTTTCTTTCTGACCACAGTGTTTCGGACCATGCGTTTCTGACCGGTGTGTTTCTGACAACGGTGTGTCTGACCACTGTGTTTCTGACACTATGTTTCTGACCACTGTATTTCTGACCACTGTGCCCCTGACCGGTGTGTTTCTGACCAGTGTGTTTCTGAGCACTGTGTTTCTGTTCAGTGTGTTTCAGACCACTGTACTTCTGACGACTGTGTTTCTGACCATTGTGTTTCTGACCACTGTATTTCTGACCACTATGTTTCTGACCACTGTGTTCCTGACCACTGTGTTTCTGACCACTGTGTTTCTGACCACTCTGTTTATGACCACTGTGTTTCTGACCACTGTTCTTCTGACCACTGTGTTTCCGACAAGTGTGTTTCTGACCACTGTGTTTCTGACCACTGTGTTTCTGACCACTGTGTTTCTGACCAGTGTTTTTCTGACCAGTGTGTTTCTGACCACTGTGGTTCTGACCACTGTGTTTCTGACCACTGTGTTTTTGACCACTGTGTACCGACCAATGTGTTTCTGACCAGTGTGTTTATGACCACTGTGTTTCTGACCAGTGTGTTTCAGACCAGTGTGTTTGTGACCACTGTGTTTCTTACCAGCGTGCTTTTGACCACTGTGTGTCGGACCTGTGTGTTTCTGACCACTGTGTTTCTTACCACTGTGTTTCTGACCACTGTGTTTCTAACCAGTGTGTCTATGACCACTGTGTTTCTGACCAGTGTGTTTCTGACTTCTGTGTTTCTTACCACTGTTTTTCTTACCATAGTGTTTTTGACCAGTGTGTTTCTCACCACTGTGTTTCTGACCAATGTGCCCCTGACCGGTGTGTTTCTGACCACTGTGCTTCCGACCACTGTGTTTCTGACCACTGTGTGTAGCACCACGGTGTTTCTGACCACTATGTGTCTGACCAGTGTGTTTCTGACCACTGTGTTTCTGACCAGTGTATTTTTGACCAGTGTGTTTCTGACCGGTGTGTTCCTGACCAGTGTGTTTCTGAATACTGTGGTTGTGACGAGTGTGTTTCTAACCACTGTGTTTCTTACCAGTGTGTTTCTGACCAGTGTTTTTGACCAATGAGTTTCTGACCACTGTGTTTCTGATCACTGTGTTTCTAACCAGTGTGTTTATGGCCAGTGTGTTTCTTACCAGTGTGTTTCTGACCAGTGTCTTTCTGACCAGTGTGTTTCTGACCAGTGTGTTTCTGACCAATATGGTTCAGACCAGTGTGTTTCGGTCCAGTGTGTTTCTATCCAGTGTGTTTCTGACCACTGTGTTTCTGACCAGTGTGTTTCTGATCATTGTGTTTCTGACCAGTGTGTTTCTGACCACCGTGTTTCTCTCCACGGTGTTTCTTAGCACTGTGTTTCTGACCACTGTGATTCTGACCTCTGTGTTTCTGACCACTGTGTTTCTGACAACTGTGTTTCTGACCACTGTGTTTCAGACCACTGTGCTTCTGACCACTGTGTTTCTGCCCAATGTGTTTCTGACCACTGTGTTTTTGACCAGTGTGGTTCTGACCAGTGTGTTTCTGACCACTGTGTTTCTGACCAGTGTGTTTCTGACCACTGTGTTTCTGACCACCGTGTTTCTGACCAGTGTGTTTCTGACCACTGTGTGTCTGACCAGTGTGTTTCTGCGCAATGTGTTTCTGACCAGTGTGTTTCGGTCCAGTGTGTTTCTGACCAGTGTGTTTCTGACCACTGTGTTTCTGACCAGTGTGTTTTTGACCACTGTGTTTCTCTCCACTTTGTTTCTGAGCACTGTGTTTCTGACCACTGTGATTCTGACCACTGTGTTTCTGACCACGGTGTTTCTGACAACTGTGTTTCTGACCACTGTGTTTCAGACCACTGTGTTTCTGACGTCTGTGTTTCTGACCAATGTGTTTCTGACCAGTGTGTTTCTGACCACTGTGTTTCTGACCAGTGTGTTTCTGACCACTGTGTTTCTGACCTGTGTGTTTCTGACCACTGTGTTTCTGACCACCGTGTTTCTGACCAGTGTGTTTCTGACCATTGTGTGTCTGACCAGTGTGTTTCTGACCAGTGTGTTTCTGACCACTGTGTTTCTGACCTGTGTGTTTCTGACCACTGTGTTTCTGACCACCGTGTTTCTGACCAGTGTGTTTCTGACCATTGTGTGTCTGACCAGTGTGTTTCTGACCAGTGTGTTTCTGACCAGTGTGTTTCTGACCACCGTGTTTCTGACCAGTGTGTTTGTGACCACTGTGTTTCTCTCCACTGTTTTTCTGAGCACTGTGTTTCTGACCACTGTGATTCTGAGCATTGTGTTTCTGAACACTGTGTTTCTGACAACTGTGTTTCTGACCACTTTTTTTCAGACCACTCTGTTTCAGACCACTGTGTTTCTGACCACTGTGTTTCTGACCAATGTGTGTCTCACCACTGTGTTTCTGATCACTGTGTTTCTGACCAGTGTGTTTCTGACCACTGTGTTTCTGACCAGTGTGTTTCAAACCACTGTGTTTCTGACGACTGTGTTTCTGACCAGTGTGTTTCTGACCACTGTGTGTCTGACCACCATGTTTCTGACCAGTGTGTTTCTGACCACTGTGTTTCTGACCAGTGTGTTTCTGACCACTGTGTTTCTGACCAGTGTGTTTATGACCACTGTGTTTCCGACCAGTGTGTTTCTGACAACTGTGTTTCTGACCACTGTGTTTCTGACCACTGTTTCTGACCACTGTGTTTCTGACCAGTGTGGTACTCACCACTGTGTTTCTGACCAATGTGTTTCTAACCACTGTGTTTTTGACCGCAGTGTTTCTAACCACCGTGTTTCTGACCAGTGTGTTTATGACCAGTGTGTTTCTGACCAGTGTGTTTCTGACCAGCGTCTCTCTGACCACTGTGTTTCTGACCACTGTGTTTCTGACCACTGTGTTTCTGACCACTGTGTTTCTGACCACTGTGTTTCTGACCA
>SZWC01000225.1:428034-441754 GCA_023375785.1 Penium margaritaceum | reverse complement strand
TGTGTTTCTGACCAGTGTGTTTCTGACCAGTGTGTTCTTGACCAGCGTGTTTCTGACCACTGTGTTTATGACCAGTGTGTTTCTGACCACTGTTTTTCTGACCAGCGTGTTTCTGACCAGTGTGTTTCTTTCTGACCAGTGTGTTCCTGACCACTGTGATTGTGACCAGTGTGTTTCTGACCACTGTGTCTCTGACCACTTGTTTTCTGACCACTGTGTTTCTGATCAGTGTGTTTCTGAACAGTGTGTTTCTGACTACTGTGTTTCAGACTACTGTGTTTCTTCCCACTGTCTTTCTGACCAGTGTGTTTCCGACCACTGTGTTTCCGACCACTGTGTTTCTTACCACTGTGTTTCTGACCACTGTCTTTCTGACAATTGTGTTTCTGACCACTGTGTTTCTGACCAGTGTGTTTCTGACCACTGTGTTTCTGACCATTGTGTTTCTGACCACTGCGTTTCTGAGCACTGTGCTTCTGACCACTGTGTTTCTGAACAGTGTGTTTCTGACCAGTGTGTTTCTGACCAATGTGTTTCTGACCACTGTGTTTCTGACCACTGTGTTTCCGACCACTGTGTTTCTGACCAGTGTGTTTCTGACCACTGTGTTTATGAACACTGTGTTTCTGACCACTGTGTTTCTGACCAGTGTGTTTCTAACTAGTGTGTTTTTGACCAGTGTGTTTCTGACCACTGTGTTTCTGACCAGTGTGTTTCTGACCACTGTCATTCTCACCACTGTGTTTCTGTCATCTGAGTCTCTTACCACTGTGATTCTGACCACTGTGTTTGTGACCACTGTGTTTCTGACCACTGTGTTTCTGGCCAATGTGTTTCTGACCACTGTGTTTCTGACCAGTGTGTCTCTGACCATTGTTTTTCTGACCAGTGTGTTTCTGACCAGTGTGTTTCTAACCAGTGTGTTTCTGACCACCGTGTTTCTGACCAGTGTGTTTCTGACCAGTGTGTTTCTAACCAGTGTGTTTCTGACCACCGTGTTTCTGAACAGTGTGTTTCTGACCATTGTGTTTCTGACCAGTGTGTTTATAACCAGTGTGTTTCTGACCACTATGTTTCTGACCACTTTGTTTCTGACTAGTGTGTTTCTGACCACTGTGTTTCTGACTAGTGTGTTTCTGACCACAGTGTTTCTGACCAGTGTGTTTTTGACGACTCTGTTTCTCACTAGCGTGTTTCTGACCACCGTGTTTCTGACCAGTGTGTTTCTGACCAGTGTGTTTCTGACCAATGTGTTTCTGACCACTGTGTTTCTGACCACTGCATTTCTGACCAGTGTGTTTCTGACCGCCGTGTTTCTGACCACAGTGTTTCTGACCACTGTGTTTCTGACCAATGTGTTTCTGACCACTGTGACACTGACCAGTGTGTTTCTGACCATTGTGTTTTTGACCACTGTGTTTCTTACCACTGTGTTTCTGCCCAGCGTGTTTCTGACCAGTGTGTTTCTGACCAGTGTGTGTCTGCCCAGTGTGTTTCTGACCAGTTTGTTTCTGATCACTGTGTTTATGACCACTGTGATTCTGACCAGTGTGTTTCTGACCACTGTGTTTATGACCACTGTGATTCTGACCAGTGTGTTTCTGACCAGTGTGTGTCTGCCCAGTGTGTTTCTGACGACTGTGTTTCTGACCACTGTGTTTCTGACCAGTGTGTTTCTGACCACTGTGATTCTCACCACTGTGTTTCTGACCACTGTGTTTATGACCACTGTGATTCTGACCACTGGGTTTATGAGCAAGGTGTTTCTGACCACTGTGTTTCTGACCACTGTGTTTATGACCACTGTGTGTCTGACCACTGTGTTCCTGACCAATGCGTTTCTGACCATTATGTTTTTCACCACCGTGTTCCTGACCACAGCATTTCTGAACACTGTGTTTCTGAGCACCGTGTTCTGACCACTGTGTTTCTGACCACTGTGTTTCTGACCGGTGTGTTTTTGACCACTGTGTTTCTGACCACTGTGTTTCTGACCAGTGTGTTTTTGACCACTGTGTTTCTGACCACCGTGTTTCTGACCACTGTGTTTTTGTCCAATGTGTTTCTGACCAGTGTGTTTCTGACCACTGTGCTTCTGACCACTGTGTTTCTGACCACTGTGATTCTGACCAATGTGTTTCTGACCACTGTATTTCTGACCATTGTGTTCTTGACCAGTGTGTTTCTGACCACTGTGTGTCTGACCAGTGTGTTTCTGACGACTGTGTTTCGACTAGTGTGTTTCTGACCACTGTGTTTCTGACCAGCGTGCTTCTGACCACTGTGTTTCTGACAAGCGTGTTTCTGACCACTGTGTTTATGAACACTGTGTTTCTGAGCACTCTGTTTCTGACCAGTGTGTTTCTGACCCGTATGTTAATGACCATTGTGTCTCTGAACACTGTTTATCTGACCAATGTGTCTCCGACCACTGTGTTTCTGACCACTGTGTTTCTGAGCAGTGTGTCTCTGACCACTGTGTCTCTGACCACTGTGCTTCTGACCACTGTGTTTCTGACCACTGTGTTTCTAACCATTGTGTTTCTGACCACTGTGTTTCTGTCCACTGTGTGTCTGACCACTTTGTTTCTGACCACTGTGTTTCTAACTGGTGTCTTTCTGACCTGTGTGTCTCTGACCAGTGTGTTTCTGACCAGTGTGTTTGTTACCAGTGTGTTTCTGACCACTGTGTTTCTAACCACTGTGTTTCTGACCACTGTGTTTCTGACCGCTGTGTTTCTAACCACTGTGTTTCTGACCACTGTGTTTCTGACCAATGTGATTCTGAACACTACGTTTATGACCAAGGCTTTTCTGACCACTGTGTTACTCTGACCAGTGTGTTTCTGACCAGTGTGTTTCTTACCAGTGTGTTTCGACCACTGTGTTTCTGACCACTGTGTTTCTGACCACTGCGTTTCTGAGCGGTGTGTTTCTGACCACTGTGTTTGTGACCACGGTGTTTCTGACCAATGTGATTCTGAACACTACGTTTATGACCAAGGCTTTTCTGACCACTGTGTTCCTGACCACTGTGTTCCTGACCAAACTGTTTCTGACCGTAGTCTTTCTGACCACCGTGTTTCTGACCACAGCGTTTCTGACCACTTTGTTTCTGACCACTGTGTTCGGACCACTGTGTTTCTGACCACTGTGTTTCTGACCGGTGTGTTTCTGACCACTGTGTTTCTGACCGCTGTGTTTCTGACCACTGTGTTTCTGACCGGTGTGTTTCTGACCACCGTGTTTCTGACCACAGCGTTTCTGACCACTTTGTTTCTGACCACTGTGTTCGGACCACTGTGTTTCTGACCACTGTGTTTCTGACCGGTGTGTTTCTGACCACTGTGTTTCTGACCACTGTGTTTCTGACCACTGTGTTCTTGTCCAATGTGTTGCTGACCAGTGTGTTTCTGACCACTGTGCATCTGACCACTGTGTTTCTGACCACTGTCATTCTGACCAATGTGTTTCTGACCACTGTGTTTCTGACCACTGTGTTCCTGACCAGTGTTTTTCTGGCCAGTGTGTTTCTGACCGCCTGTTTCTGACCACTGTGTTTCTGACCAGTGTCTTTCTGACCACTGTGTTTCCAACCACTGTGTTTCTGATTAGTGTGTTTCTGACCAGCGTGTTTCTTACCAGTGTGTTTCGACCCCACTGTGTTTCTGACCACTGTGTTTCTGACCAGTGCGTTTCTGACCACTGTGTTCCTGAACAGTGTGGTTCTGACAACTGTGTTCAGACCAGTGTGCTTCTGACCACTGTGTTTATGAACACTGTGTTTCTGACCACTGTGTTTCTGACTATTGTGTTTCTGAACTGTGTGTTTCTGACCACTTTGTCTCTGACCACTGTTTACCTGACCAATGTGTCTCCGACCACTGTGTTTCTGACCACTGTGTTTCTGACCAGTGTGTTTCTGAGCATTGTGTTTCTGACCACTGTGCGTCTGACAACTGTGTTTCTGACCACTGTGTTTCTGACCACTGTGTTTCTGACCACTGTGTTTTTGGCCACTGTGTTTCTAACCACTGTGTTTCTGACTAGTGTGATTCTGACCAGTGTGTTTCTGACCAGTGTGTTTCTGACCAGTGTGTTTCTGACCACTGTGTTTCTGACCACTGTGTTTCTGAGCACTGCGTTTCTGACCGGTGTGTTTGTGACCACAGTGTTTCTGACCAGTGTGTTCCTGACCACTGTGTTTCTGACCACCGTGCCTCGGACCAGTGTGTTTCTGACCACTTTGTTTCTGACAACTTTGTTTCTGACCACTGTGTTTCTGACGACTTTGACTCTGACCAGTGTGCTTCGGACCAGTGTGTTTCTGACCAGTGTGTTTCTGACCACTGTGTTTCTGACCACCGTGTTTCTGACCATTGTGTTTCTAACCAATGTGTTTCTGACCAGCATGTTTATGACCAGTGTGTTTCTGACCAGTGTGTTTCTGACCGGTGTGTTTCTGACCCGTTTGTTTCCGACCAATATGTTTCTGACCAGTGTGTTTCTGACTAGTTTGTTTATGACCAGCTTGTTTCTGACCACTGTGTTTCTGACCAGTGTGTTTCTGACCACTGTCATTGTCACGACTGTGTTTCTCACCTCTTAGTCTCTGACCACTGTGATTCTGACCACTGTGTTTCTGACCACTCTGTTTCTGACCTCTGTGTTTCTGACCACAGTGATTCTGACCATTGTGTTCCTGACCACTGTGTTTCTGACCACTGTGTTTCTCACCAGTGTGTTTCTGACCAGTGTGTTTCTGACCACTGTGTTTCCGACCAGTGTGTTTCTGAACAGTGTGTTTCTGACCAGTGTGTTTCTGACCTGTGTGTTTCTGATCAGTGTGTTTCTGACCAGTGTGTTTCTGACCATTGTGTTTCTGACCAGTGTGTTTCTAACCAGCGTGTTTCTGACCAGTGTTTTCTGACCAGTGTGTTTCTGACCAGTGTGTTTCTGACCACTGTGTTTCTGACTAGTGTGTGTCTGACCACTGTGTTTTGGACCAGTGTGTTTCTGACAATTGCGTTTCTGACCACTGTGTTTATGACCACTGTGTCTCTGACCACTG
Organism: Penium margaritaceum; assembly: GCA_023375785.1. Lineage (NCBI taxonomy): Eukaryota > Viridiplantae > Streptophyta > Zygnematophyceae > Desmidiales > Peniaceae > Penium > Penium margaritaceum. The sequence continues at coordinate 436,683 of SZWC01000225.1, read as the reverse complement.
TGCTTTTGACTTCTGTGTTTCTGACCAGTGTGTTTCTGACTAGTGTGTTTCTGACCGGTGTGTTTCTGACCCCTGTGTGTCTGACCACTGTGTTTCTAACCACCGTGTTTCTGACCACTGCGTTTCTGACCAGTGTGTTTGTGACCACTGTGTCTCTGACCACAGTGTTTCTGACCACCGTGTTTCTGACCACTGTGTTTCTGACTACTATGTTTCTGACCATTGTGTTTCTGACCATTGTATTTTTCACCAGTGTGTTTCTGACCAGTGTGTTTCTGACCACTGTGTTTCTGACCACTGTGTTTCTGACCACTGCGTTTCTGGCCAGTGTGTTTCGAACCACTGTGTCTCTGATCACAGTGTTTCTGACCACCATGTTTCTGACCACTGTGTTTCTGACCACTGTGCCACTGACCAGTGTGCTTCTGACCACTGTGTTTCTGACCACTGTGTTTCTTACCACTCCTGTTTCTGACCAGTGTGCTTCTCACCAGTGTGTTTCTGACCACTGTGTTTCTGACCACTATGTTTTTTACAAGTGTGTTTCTAACCACTGTGTTTCTGACAAGTGTGTTTCTGACCAGTGTGTTTCTGACCAGTGTGTGTCTGCCCAGTGTGTTTCTGACCAGTGTGTTTCTGACCACTGTGTTTCTCACCATTGTGTTTCTGACCAGTGTGTTTCTGACCACTGTGATTCTCACCACTGTGTTTCTGACCACTGTGTTTCTGACCGGTGTGTTTCTGACCACTGTGTTTCTGACCACTATGTTTTTTACAAGTGTGTTTCTAACCACTGTGTTTCTGACAAGTGTGTTTCTGACCAGTGTGTTTCTGACCAGTGTGTGTCTGCCCAGTGTGTTTCTGACCAGTGTGTTTCTGACCACTGTGTTTCTGACCGGTGTGTTTCTGACCACTGTGATTCTCACCACTGTGTTTCTGACCACTGTGTTTCTGACCACTGTGATTCTGGCCACTGCGATTATGACCAATGTGTTTCTGACCACTGTATTTTTGACCCCTGTGCTTATGACCACTGTGTTTCTGACAACTGTGTTCCTGACCAATGTGTTTCTGACCATTGTGTTTCTGATCACAGTGTTTCTGACCACAGCGTTTCTGACCACTGTGTTTCTGACCACTTTGTTCTGACCACTATGTTTCTGACCACTGTGTTTCTGGCCGGTGTGTTTCTAACCACTGTGTTTCTGAGCACTGTGTTTCTGACCAGTGTGTTTCTGACCACTGTGTTTCTGACCACTGTGTTTCTTACCACTGTGTTTTTGACCAACGTGTTTCTGACCAGTGATTGTCTGACCACTGTGCTTCTGACCACTGTGTTTCTGACCACTGTGATTTTGACCAATGTGTTTCTGACCACTGTGTTTCTGACCACTGTGTTCCTGACCAGTGTGTTTCTGGCCAGTGTGTTTCTGACCGCTGTGTTTATAAACACTGTGTTTCTGACCAGTGTGTTTCTGACCACTGTGTTTCCGACCACTGTGTTTCTGACCAGTTTGTTTCTGACCAATGTGTTTTTGATCACAGTGTTTCTCACCACTGTGTTTATGACCACTGTGTTCCTGACCACTGTGTTTCTGACAACTGTGTTTCTGATTAGTGTGTTTCTGACCACTACGTTTCTAACCACTGTGTCTCTGACCAATGTGTTTCTGACCAGTGTGTTTCTGACCACTGTGTTTCTGACCAGTGTGATTCTGACCAGTGTGTCTTTGACCAGTGTGCTTCTGACCATTTTCTTTCTGACCACTGTGTTTCTGACCACTGTGTTTCTGACCAGTGTGTTTCTGACCAATGTGTTTCTGACCACTGTGTTTCTGACCACTGTGTTTCTCACCACTGTGTTTCTGACCACTGTATGTCTGACCACTGTGTTTTTGACCACTGCGTTCCTGACCACTGTGTTTCTGACCAATGTGTTTCTGACCACCGTGTTTCTGACCACCGTGTTTTTGACCACTGTGTTTCTGACCAATGTGTTTCTGACCACTGTGTTTCTGACCACTATGTTTCTAGCCACTGTTTTTCTGACCAGTGTGTTTCTGAGAAGTGTGTTTCTGACCACTGTGTTTCAGACCACTGTATTTCTGACCACTATGTTTCTGACCGGTGTGTTTCTGACCACCGTGTTTCTAACTAGTGTGTTGCTGACCACTGTGTTTTGGACCAGTGTGATGGTGAAAACAGCGTTTCTGACCACTGTGTTTATGACCACTGTGTTTCTGACCACTGTGTTTCCGACTACTGTGTTTCTGACCAGTGTGTTTGTGACCACTGTGTTTCTGACCGCAGTGTTTCTGACCAGTGTGTTTCTGACCACTGTGTTTCTAACCACCGTGTTTCTGACCAGTGTGTTTCTGACCAGTGTGTTTCTGACCACTGTGTTTCTGACCACTGTGTTTCTGACTACTGCGTTTCTAACCAGTGTTTTTCTGACCACTTTGTCTCTGACCACAGTGTTTCTGACCACCGTGTCTCTGACCAATGTGTTTCTGACCACTGCGCCACTGACCAGTGTGTTTCTGACCACTGTGTTTCTGACCACTTTGTTTCTTACCACTCTGTTTCTGACCAGTGTGTTTCTTACCAGCGTTTTTCTGACCACCGTGTTTCTGACCACTGTGTTTTTTACCACTGTCTTTCTAATCACTGTGTTTCTGACAAGAGTGTTTCTGACCAGTGTATTTCTGACCAGTGTGTGTCTGCCCAGTGTGTTTCAGACCTGTGTGTTTCTGACCATTGTGGTTCTCACCTGTGTGTTTCTGACCAGTGTGTCTCTGACCACTGTGTTTCAGACCACTGTGTTTCTGACCAGTGTGTTTCTGACCACTGTGATTCTCACCACTGTGTGATTGACCACTGTGTTTCTGAGCACTGTGATTCTGACCCCTGCGATTATGACCAATGTGTTTCTGACCACTGTGTTTTTTACCACTGTGCTTATGACCACCGTGTTTCTGACCACTGTGTTCCTGACCATTGTGTTTCTGACCATTGTGTTTCTGACCACAGTGTTTCTGACCACAGCGTTTCTGACCACTGTGTTTGTGACCACTGTGTTCTGACCACTGTGCTTCTGACCACTGTGTTTCTGACCACTGTGATTCTGACCAATGTGTTTTTGACCACTGTGTTTCTGACCACTGTGTTCCTAACCAGTGTGTTTCTGGCCAGTGTGCTTCTGACCGCTGTGTTTCTGACCATTCTGTTTCTGACCAGTGTGTTTCTGAGCACTGTGTTTCCGACCACTTTGTTTCTCAACAATGTGCTTCTGACCACTGTGTTACTGACCACTGTGTTTCTGACCAGTGTCTTTCTGACCAATGTGTTTCTGACCACTGTGTTTCTGACCACTGTGTTTCTGACCACTTTGTTTTTGACCACTGTTTGTCTGACCACTGTGTTTCTGACCACTGCGTTCCTGACCACTGTGTTTCTGACCAATGTGTTTCTGACCACTGTGTTTCTGACCACTGCGTTCCTGACCACTGTGTTTCTGACCAATGTGTTTCTGACCACCGTGTTTCTGACCACCGTGTTTCTGACCACTGTGTTTCTGACCACTGTGTTTCTGACCGCTGTGTTTCTGACCACTGTGTTTCTGGCCACTGTTTTTCTGACCACTGTGTTTCTGACCAGTGTGTTTCTGACCACTGTGTTTCAAACCACTGTGTTTCTGACCACTGTGTTTCTGGCCTTTGTATTTCTGACCACGTTGTTTCTGACCTGTGTTTTTATAACCAGTGTGTTTCATAACCAGCCTGTTTATGACCCGTGTGTTTCTGACCAGTGTGTTTCTGACCAGTGTGTTTCTGACCTCTGTTTTTCTGACTAGTGTGTTTCTGACCACTGTGTTTCTGACCAGTGTGTTTCTGACCAAGGTGTTTCTGACCACATTGTTTCTGACCAGGGTTTTTCTGACCAGTGTGTTTCTGACCATTCTGTTTCTGACCACTGTGTTTCTGGCCACTGTTTTTCTGACCACTGTGTTTCTGACCAGTGTGTTTCTGACCACTGTGGTTCAAACCACTGTGTTTCTGACCACTGTGTTTCTGGCCTTTGTATTTCTGACCACGTTGTTTCTGACCTGTGTTTTTCTAACCAGTGTGTTTCATAACCAGCCTGTTTATGACCCGTGTGTTTCTGACCAGTGTGTTTCTGACCAGTGTGTTTCTGACCTCTGTTTTTCTGACTAGTGTGTTTCTGACCACTGTGTTTCTGACCAGTGTGTTTCTGACCACTGTGTTTCTGACCACATTGTTTCTGACCAGGGTTTTTCTGACCAGTGTGTTTCTGACCATTCTGTTTCTGACCACTGTGTTTCTGACCAGTGTGTTTGTGACCAGTGTGTTTGTGACCAATGTGTTTCTGACCTGTGTATTTCTGACCACTGTGTTTCTGACCAGTGTGTTTTAGACCAGTGTGTTTCTGACCAGTGTGTTTCTGACCACTGTGTTTCTGTCAACTGTGTTCCTAACCACTGTGTTTCTGACCAGTGTCTTTCTGACCGGTGTGTTTCTGACCACTGTGTTTCTGACCACTGTGTTTCTGACCAGTATGTTTCTGACCACGGTGTTTCTGATCAGTGCGTTTCTGACGACTGTGTTTCTGACCACCGTGTTTCTGACCACTGTGTCCGTGACCACTGTATTTCTGATCACTGTGTTTCTGACCACTGTGCTGCTGACCAGTGTGTTTCTGACCACTGTGTTTCTGACCACCGTGTTTCTGACCACTGTGTCCGTGACCACTGTATTTCTGATCACTGTGTTTCTGACCACTGTGCTGCTGACCAGTGTGTTTCTGACCACTGTGTTTCTGACCAGTGTGTTTTTTACCTCTGTGTTTCTGACCACTGTGTTTCTGACCACTGTGTTTCTGACCAGTGTGTTTCTGACCACTGTGTTTCTGACCAATGTGTTTCTGACCAGAGTGTTTCTGACCAGTATGTTTCTGACCACTGTGTTTCTGGCCACAGTGTTTTTGACCAGGGTATTTCTAACCAGGTTGTTTTTGACAAGTATGTTTCTGACCACAGTGTTTTTGACCACTGTGTTTCTGACCGGTGAGATTCTCACCACTGTGTTTCTGACCAGTATGTTTCTGACCACAATGTTTGTGACCACTGTATTTCAGACCACTGTGTTTCTGACCACTGCGTTTCTCACCACTGCGTTTCTGACCACCTTGTTTCTGACCAGTTTTTTTCTGACCACTGTGTTTCTGACAACTGTGTTCATGACCAGTATGTTCTGACCACTGTGTTTCTGACCAGTGTGTGTCTGACCACTGTGAGTCTGACCACTGTATTTCTGACCACTGTGATTCTCACCACTGTGTTTCTAACCACTGTATGTCTGACCACTGTGTTTCTGACCACTGTGTCTCTGACCACTGGGTTTCTGACCACTGTGTTTCTGACCAGTGTGTTTCAGACCAGAGTGTTTCTGACCAGTGTGTCTCTGACCAGTGTGTTTCTTACCACTGTGTTTCCGACCACTGTCTTTCTGACCAGTATGTTTCTGACCACTGTGTTTCTGACCAGTGTGTTTCTCACCACTTTGTTTCTGACCACAATGTTTCTGACCAGTGTGTTTCTGACCAGTGTGTTTCTGACCAGAATGTTTCGGACCACAGTGCTTCTGACCAGTGTGTTTCTGACCACTGTGTTTCTGAACAGGGTGTTTCTGACCACTGTGTTTCTGACCGGTGTGTTTCAGAACAGTGTGTTTCAGACCAGTGTGTTTCTGACCACTGTGTTTCTGACCACTGTGTTTCTGACCACTGTGTTTCTGACCATTGTGTTCCTGACCAGTATGTTTCTGACCACTGTATTTCTGACCATTGTGTTTCTGACCACTGTGTTTCCGACCACCGTGTTTCTGACCAGTGTGTTTCTGACCACTGTGTTTCTGACCACTGTGTTTCTGAACACTATGTTTCTGACCACTGTATTTCTGACCATTGTGTTTCTGACCACTGTGTTTCCGACCACCGTGTTTCTGACCAGTGTGTTTCTGACCACTGTGTTTCTGACCACTGTGTTTCTGAACACTATGTTTCTGACCACTGTGTTTCTGATCAGTGTGTTTTTGACCACTGTGTCTCTGACCACCGTGTTTCTGACCACTGTGTTTCTGACCACTGTTTTTCTGACCACTGTGTTGCTGACCACTGTGTTTCTGACCACAGTGTTTCTGACCACTGTGTTTCTGACCACTGTGTACCTGACCAGTGTGTCTCTGACCACTGTGTTTCTGACTTGTGTGTTTCTGACCAGTGTGTTTCTGACCAGTGTGTTTCTGACCAGAGTGGTTCTGACCAGTGTGTTTCTGACCATTGTGTTTCTGACCAGGGTGTTTCTGACCAGTGTGTTTCTGACCACCGTGTTTCGGACCACTGTGTTTCTGACGAGTGTATTTCTCACCACTGTGTATCTGACCACTGTGTTTCTGACCACTGTGTTTCTGACCAGTGTGTTTCTGAACACAATGTTTGTGACCACTGTATTTCAGACCACTGTGTTTCTGACCACAGTGTTTCTGACCACTGTGTTTCTGACCAGTGTGTTTCTGAACACAATGTTTGTGACCACTGTATTTCAGACCACTGTGTTTCTGACCACAGTGTTTCTGACCACTGTGTTTCTGACCACTGCGTTTCTGACCACTATGATTCTGACCAGTCTGTTTCTGACCACTGTGTCTCTGACCACTGTGTTTCTGACAACTGTGTTTCTGACCAGTATGTCTCTGACCACTGTGTTTCTGACCAGGGTGTTTCTGACCGCGGTGTTTCTGACCAGTGTGTTTCTGACCAGTGTGTTTCTGACCAGTGTGTTTCTGACCACTGTGCTTCTGACCACTGTGTTTCTGACCATTGTGTCTCTGACCAGTTTTTTTCTGACCAGTGTGTTTCTGACCACTGTGTTTCTGACCAGTGTGTTTGTGACCAGGGTGTTTCTGACCACTATGTTTTTGACCACTGTGTTTCTGACCACTGTGTTTCTGACCACTGGGTTTCTGACCAGTGTGTAACTGACCAGTGTGTTTCTGACCACTGTGTTTCCGACCAGTGTGTTTGTGACCACTGTGTGTCTGACCACTGTGTTTCTGACCAGTGTGTTTCTGACCAGTGTTTTTCTGACCACTGTGTTTCTGATCGGTGTGTTTCTGATCAGTGTGTTTCGGACATCTGTGTTTCTGACCACTGTGTTTCTGACCACTGTGTTCATAACCACTGTGTTTCTGACCAGTGTGTTTTTGACTACTGTGTTTCTGACCACAGTGTTTCTTACCACTGTGTTTCTGACCACTGTGTTTATGACCAGTGTTTTTCTGACCACTGTGTTCTGACCAGTGTTTTTCTGACCACTGTGTTTCTGACCAGTGTGTTTTTGACCAGTGTGTTTCTGACCAGTGTGTTTCTGACCAATGTGTTTTTGACCACTGTGTTTGTGACCACTGTGTTTCTGACCACTGTGTTTATGATCACAGTGTTTCTGACCAGGGTGTTTCTGACCAGTGTGTTTCTGACCACCGTGTTTCTGACCACTGTGTTTCTGACGAGTGTATTTCTCACCACTGTGTATCTGACCACTGTGTTTCTGACCACTGTGTTTCTGACCAGTGTGTTTCTGAACACAATGTTTGTGACCACTGTGTTTCTGACCAGTGTGTTTCTGAACACAATGTTTGTGACCACTGTATTTCAGACCACTGTGTTTCTGACCACAGTGTTTCTGACCACTGTGTTTCTGACCACTACGTTTCTGACCACTATGATTCTGACCAGTCTGTCTCTGACCACTGTGTTTCTGACCACTGTGTTTCTGACAACTGTGTATCTGACCAGTATGTCTCTGACCACTGTGTTTCTGACCACTATGATTCTGACCACTGCATTTCTGACCAGTGTGTTTCTGACCGCTGTGTTTCTGACCAGTGTGTTCCTGACCAGTGTGTTTCTGCCCAGTGTGTTTCTGACCAGCGTTTTTCTGACCACTGTGCTTCTGACCACTGTGTTTCTGACCATTGTGTCTCTGACCACTTTTTTTCTGACCAGTGTGTTTCTGACCACTGTGTTTCTGACCAGTGTGTTTCAGACCAGGGGGTTTCTCACCACTATGTTTTTGACCACTGTGTTACTGACCACTGTGTTTCTGACCACTGGGTTTCTGACCAGTGTGTATCTGACCAGTGTGTTTCTGACCACTGTGTTTCCGACCAGTGTGTTTCTGACCACTGTGTGTCTGACCACTGTGTTTCTGACCAGTGTGTTTCTGACCAGTGTGTTTCTGACCAATGTGTTTCTGATCGGTGTGTTTGTTATCAGTGTGTTTCGGACATCTGTGTTTCTGACCACTGTGTTTCTGACCACTGTGTTCATAACCACTGTGTTTCTGACCAGTGTGTTTTTGACTACTGTGTTTCTGACCAGTGTGTTTCTGACCAGTGTGTTTTTGACCAGTGTTTTTCTGACCACTGTGTTCTGACCAGTGTGTTTCTGACCAGTGTGTTTCTGACCACTGTGTTTCTGACCAGTGTGTTTCTGACCAGTGTTTTTCTGACCAGTGTGTTCTGACCAGTGTTTTCCTGACCACTGTGTTTCTGACCAGTGTGTTTCTGACCA
>SZWC01000225.1:377389-397151 GCA_023375785.1 Penium margaritaceum | reverse complement strand
CTTCCAACCCAGCTTCCAACCCAACTTCCAACCCATCTTCAAACCCTACTTCCAACCCAACTTCCAACCCAACTTCCATCCCAAGGTCCATCCCAACTTCCATCCCAACTTCCTTCCCAACTTCTATCCCACCTTCCAACCCAATTTCCAACCCAACTTCCAGCCCAACATCCCACCAAACTTCCAATCCAACTTCCAACCCAAGTTCCAACCCCACTTCCAACCAAACTTCCAACCCAACTTCCAGCACAACTTTCATCCCAACTTCAATCCCAACTTTCAACCCAACTTCCAACCCAACTTCCAACCCAATACTTAATCCAACTTCTTACCCAAATTCCAACCCAACTTCCAGCACAACTTTCATCCCAACTTCAATCCCAACTTTCAACCCAACTTCCAACCCAACTTCCAACCCAATACTTAATCCAACTTCTTACCCAAATTCCAACCCAACTTCCAGCCCAACTTCAAGCCCAACTTCCAACCCAATTTTCATCCCAACTTCCATCCCAACTTTCAACCCAACTTCCAACCCAAATTTCGACGCAACATCCAACCCAACTTCCAATCCAACGTTCAACCCAACTTCCAACCCAACTTCCACTCAAACACCCAACACAACATCCAACCCAACTTCCAACCCAACTTCCAGTCCAGGTTTCGTCCAAACTTCCATCCCAACTTCCAATCCAACTTCCAACCCAACTTCCAACCGAACTTCTAACCCAACTCCCAACCCATTTTCCAACCCAAATTCTTATCAACCATCCAACCCAGCATCCAACCCAGCTTCCAACCCAGCTTCCAACCCAACTTCCAGCCCAACTTCCAGCCCAACTTCCAACCCAACTTCCAACCCAACTTCCAACCCCACTTCCAGCCCAACTTCCAACCCAACTTCCAACCGAACTTCCATCCCAAATTCCATCCCAACTTCCATCCAAACATCAATCTTGACTTCCATCCCAACTTCCATCCCAACTTCCAACCCAACTTCAAACCCAACTTCCAACCCAACTTCTAACCTAATTTCTAACCCAAATTCCAACCCAAGTTCCAACCCAAGTTCCAATCCAACTTCTAATCCAACTTCCAACCCAACTTCCAAATACCTTCCTACCTAACTCCCAACCCAACATCCAACCCAACTTCCAACCCAACTTCCAACCCATTCTCCAAACCAACTTCCAACCCAATTTCCAACCCAACTTCCAACCCAAATTCAATCCCAAATTCCAACCCAACTTTCATCTCAACTTCCATCCCAACTTCCAACCCAACTTCCAACCCAACATCCAACCCAGCTTCCAGTCCAACGTTCAACCCAACTTCCAACCCAGCTTCCAGCCCAACGTTCAACCCAACTTCCAACCCAGCTTCCAGCCCAACGTTCAACCCAACTTCCAACCCAGCTTCCAGCCCAACGTTCAACCCAACTTCCAACCCAGCTTCCAGCCCAACGTTCAACCCAACTTCCAACCCAGCTTCCAGCCCAACGTTCAACCCAACTTCCAACCCAGCTTCCAGCCCAACGTTCAACCCAACTTCCAACCCAGCTTCCAGCCCAACGTTCAACCCAACTTCCAACCCAGCTTCCAACCCAACTTCCAACCCAACTTCCAGCCCAACTTCCAACTCAACTTCCAACCCAACTGCCAACCGAACGTCTAACCCAACTCCCAACCCAACTTCCAGCCAAAATTCCTATCCAACATCCAACCCATCATCCAACCCAGATTCCAACCCAGCTTCAAACCCAACTTCCAACCCAACTTCCAACCCAGCTTCCAACCCAGCTTCCAACCCAACTTCCAACCCAACTTCCAACCCTACTTCAAACCGAACTTCCAACCCAACTTCCAATCCAACTTCCATCCCAACGTCCATCCCAACTTCAATCCCAACTTCCTTCCCAACTTCTATCCCAACTTCCAACCCAACTTCCAACCCAACTTCCAACCCAACTTTCAATCCAACTTCCAACCCAAGTTCCAACCCCACTTGCAACCCAACTTCCAACCCAACTTCCAGCACAACTTTCATCCAACCTTCCATCCCAACTTCCAACCCAAATTCCAACCCAACTTCCAACACAAATTCCAACCCAACATTCAACCCAACTTCCAACCCAAATTCCAACCCAGCATCATTCTCAGCATCCAACCCAGCTTTGAACCCAACTTCCAACCCAACATTTAATCCAACTTCTAACCCAGATTCCAACCAAACTTCCAGCCCACCTTCAAGCCCAACTTCCAACCCGACTTTCATCCCAACTTCCATCCCAACTTCCAACCCAACATACAACACAACTTGCAACCCAACTCCAACCCAACTTCCAACCCAACTTCCAACCCAACTCTCAACCCAACTTCCACTCAAACACCCAACCAAACTTCCAACCCAACTTCCAACCCAACCTCGAACCGAAATTCCAGCCCAGGTTTCGTCCAAACTTCCATCCAAACTTCCAGCCCAACTTCCAACCGAACTTCCAACCGAGCTTGTAACCCAACTCCCAACCCCGCTTCCAACCCAAATTCCTATCGAACATCCAACCCGGCATCCAACCCAGCTTCCAACCCAGCTTCCAACCCAACTTCCAATCGAACTTCCAACCCAACTTCCAACCCATCTTCCAACCCAACTTCCAACCAAGTTCCAACCTAACTTCCAACCCAACTTCCAACCCAACTTCCATCCCAACTTCGATCCCAACTTCCACCCCGATTTCCATTCCAACTTCCATCCCAACTTCCATCCCAACTTCCAACCCAACTTCCAACCCAACTTCCAACCCAGCTTCCAACCCAACTTCGATCCCAACTTCCACCCCGATTTCCATTCCAACTTCCATCCCAACTTCCATCCCAACTTCCAACCCAACTTCCAACCCAACTTCCAACCCAGCTTCCAACCCAAATTCAAACCAAATTCCAACCCAACTTCCAACCCTAGTTCCATTTCAACTTCCAATCCAACTTCCAACCCAAATTCCAAATCAACTTCCTATCCAACTCCCAATCCAACGTCCAACCCAAATTCCAACCAAACTTCCAAACCAAATTCCATCCCAACTTCCAACCCAACTTCCAACCCAAGTTTCATCCCAACTTCCATCTCAACTTCCAACCCAACTTCCAACCCAGCTTCCAATCCAACTTTCAACCCAACTTCCAACCCAGCTTCCAACTTAACGTTAAACCCAACTTCCAGCCCAACTTCCAACATAACTTGCAACTTCCAATCCAACTTCCAACGCAACTTCCAACCCAACTTCCAACCCAGCTTCCAGCCCAACTTCCAACCCAACTTCCAACCCAATCTCCAATCCAACGTCCAATACAAATTCCAACCCAACTTTCAGCCCAACTTCCAACCAAACTTCCAACCCAACTTTCATCCCAACTTCCATCCCAACTTCCGAGCCAACTTCCAACCCAACTTCCAACCCAACTTCCAACCCAGATTTCAACCCAACTTCCAACCCAACTTCCACTCAAACACCCAACCCAACTTCCAACCCAACTTCTAACCCAACTTCCAGCCCAGGTTTCGTCCCAGCTTCCATTCCAACTTCCATCCCATCTTCCTACCCAACTTCCAACCCAACTTCTCACCCAACTCCCAACCCAACTTCCAACCCAAATTCCTATCCAACATCCAACCCAGCATCCAACCCAGCTTCCAACCCAGCTTCCAACCCAACTTCCAACCTTACTTCCAACCCTACTTCGAACCCAACTTCCAACCCAACTTCCAAACCAACTTCCATCCCAACGTACATCCCAGCTTCCATCCCAACTTCCTTCCCAACTTCCACCCCAACTTCCAACCCAACTTCCAACCCAACCTCCCACCCATTTTCCAATCCAACTTCCAACCCAGGTTACAGCCCCAGTTGCAACCCAAATTCCTACCCAACGTCCAACACAACCTTCACCTCAACTTCCATCCCAACTTCCAACCTAACTATCAACCCAACTTCCAACCCAACTTCGAACTCAACATTCAGCCCAACTTCCAACCCAAATTCCAGCCCAGCATCCAACTCAGCATCCAACCCAGGTATCACAAATTCCAACCCAACTTCCGACCCAACTTCCAATCCAACTTCCAACCCAACTTCCAACCCAACTTCCAACCCAACTTCCAACCCAACTTCAAACCCAACTTCCAACCCGACTTCCAACCCAAATTCCAACCCCACCTGCATCCCAAACTCCATCCCAACTTCCAACCCACCTTCCAATCCAGCTTTCAACCCAGCTTCCAACCCAACTTCCAGTCAATATTCCAACCAAACTTCCAACCCAACTTCCAACCCAACTTCCAAACCAACTTACAACCGAACTTCCAACTCAGCTTCAAGTCCAAAATCCAACCCAACTTCCAGCCCAACTTCCAGCCCAAATTCCAACCCAACTTCGAACCCAACTTCCATCCAAGGTTGTCAGAAACACACTGGTCAGAAACACACTGGTCAGAAAAACACTGGTCAAAAATACAGTGGTTGGACACACACTGGTCAGAAACACAGTGGCCAGGACCACAGTGGTCAGAAACACACTGGTCAGAAACACAATGGTCAGAGTCACAGTGGTCAGAAACATAATGGTCAGAAACAAACTGGTCAGAAACACAATGGTCAGAAACACAGTGGTCAGAAACACAGTGGTCGGAAAGACTGTGGTCAGAAACACACTGGTCAGAAACACACTGGTCAGAAACACAGTGGTCAAAAACACAATGGTCAGAAACACAGAAGTCAGAAACACCTAGTCAGAAACACACTGGTCAGAAATACACTGGTCAGAAACACACTGGTCAAAAACACAGTGGTCAGGAACACACTGGTCAGAAACACACTGGTCAGAAACACAGAAGTCAGAAGCACACTGGTCAGAAACACACTGGTAAGAAACGCGGTGGTCAGAAACACAGTGGTCAGAAACAAAGTTGTCAGAAACACAGGGGTCAGAAACACAGTGGTCAGAAACACAGTGGTCAGAAACACAGTGGTCAGAAACACAGCGGTCAGAAACACAGTGGTCAGAAACACAGTGGTCAGAAACACAGTGGTCAGAAACACACTGGTCAGAAACACAGTGGTCAGAAACACACTGTTCAGAAACACAGTGGTCAGAAACACAGTGGTCAGAAACAAACTGGTTAGAAACACACTGGTCAGAAACAACGTGGTCAGAAACACAAAGGTCACAAACACAGTGGTCAGAAACACGCTGGTCAGAAACACACTGGTCAGAAATACACTGGTCAGAAACACACTAGTCAGAAACACAGTGGTCAGAAACACAGTGGTAAGAAAAACAGTGGTCAGAAACACAGGGGTCACAAACACAGTGGTGAGAAATGCAGTGGTCAGAACACACTGGTCGGAAACACAGTGGTAAGAAACACAGTGGTCAGAAACACACTGGTCACGAACCCACTTGTTAGAAACACACTGGTCAGAAACAATGTGGTTGGAAACACACTGGTCAGAAACACAGTGGTCATAAACACAGTGGTTAGAAACACACTGGTCAGAAACACATTGGTTAGAAACACAGTGGTCAGAAACACACTGGTCAGTAACACAGTGGTAAGAAGCGAAGGGGTCAGAAACACACTGGTCATAAACACAGTGGTTAGAAACACACTGGTCAGAAACACATTGGTTAGAAACACAGTGGTCAGAAACACACTGGTCAGTAACACAGTGGTAAGAAGCGAAGGGGTCAGAAACACACTGGTCAGAAACAAACTGGTCAGAAACACAGTGGTCAGACACACAATGGTCAGAAACACAGTGGTCAGAAACACAGTGGTCAGAAACACAGTGGTCAGAAACACACTGGTCAGAAACACAGTGGTCAGAAAAACACTGGTCAGAAACACACTGGTCAGAAACACAGTGGTCAGAAACACAGTGGTCAGAAACACAGTGGTCAGAAACACACTGGTCAGAAACACAGTGGTCAGAAAAACACTGGTCAGAAACACACTGGTCAGACACACACTGGTCAGGAACACAGTGGTCAGAGACACACTGGTCAGAAACACACTGGTCAGAAACACAGTGGTCAGAAACACAGTGGTCAGAAACACACTGGTCAGAGACACCTTGGTCAGGAACACAGTGGTCAGAAACACACTGGTCAGAAACACACCTGTCATTAACACGGTGGTAAAAAAACAGTGGTCAGAAACACGCTGGTCAGAAACAAACTTGTCATAAATATAGTGGTCAGAAACACAGTGGTCAGAAACACAGTGGTCAGTAACACAGTGGTCAGAAACACAGTGGTCAGAAACGCAGTGGTCAGAAACACACTGGTCAGAAACACAGTGGTCTGAAACACAGTGGTCAGAAACAAGGAGGTCATAAACAGACTGGTCAGAAACACAGTGGTCAGAAACACACTGGTCAAAAACACATTGGTCGGAAACACACTGGTCAGGAACTCAGTGGTTAGAAACACAGTGGTCAGTGACACAGTGGTCAGAAACACAGTGGTCAGAAACATACTAGTCAGAAACACACTGGTCAGAAACATCCTTGTCAGAAACACACTGGTCAGAAACACACTGGTCAGAAACACACCGGTCAGAAACATGGTGGTCAGAAACACACTTGTCAGAAACACAGTGGTCAGAAACACAGTGGTCAGAAACACACTGGTCAGAAACACACTGGTCAGAAACACACTCGTCAGAAACACAGTGGTCGGAAACACACAGGTCAGAAACACACTTGTCAGAAACACAGTGGTCAGAAACACAGTGGTAAGAAACACAGAGGTCAGAAACACACTGGTCAGGAACACACTGGTCAAAAACACAGTTGTCAGAAAAACACTGGTAAGACAGACACTGGGCAGGAATACAGTGGTCAGAAACACAGTGGTCAAAAACACAGTGGTCCGAAACACGATGGTCAGAAACACCGTGGTCAGAAACACAGTGGTCAGAAACACACTGGTCAGCAACACACTTGTCAGAAACACAGTGGTCAGAAAAACAGTGGTCAGAAACACACTGGTAAGAAACACTCTTTTCAGAAATACAGTGGTCAGAAACACAGTGGTCAGAAACACAGTTGTCAGAAACACAGTGGTCAGAAACACAGTGGTCAGAAACACAGAGGTCAGAAACCCACTGATAAGAAACACAGTGGTCAGAAACACGGTGGTCCGAAACACAGTGGTCAGAAACACACTGATCAGAAACACGGTGGTCAGAAACACACTGGTCAGAAACACAATGGTCAGAAACACACTGGTCAGAAACACAGTGGTCAGAAACACAGTAGTCAGAAACACAGTGGTCAGAAACACAGTGGTCAGAAACACACTGATCAGAAACACGGTGGTCAGAAACACACTGGTCAGAAACACAATGGTCAGAAACACACTGGTCAGAAACACAATGGTCAGAAACACAGTGGTCAGAAACACAGTGGTCAGAAACACACTGGTTAGAAACACACTGGTCAGAAACAAAGTGGTCAGAAACACAAAGGACAGAAACACAGTGGTCAGAAACACGCTGGTCAAAAACACACTGGTCAGAAACACACTGGTCAGAAAGACAGTGGTCAGAAACATAGTGGTCAGAAACACAGTGGTCAGAAACACAGGGGTTACAAACACAGTGGTGGGAAGTACAGTGGTCAGAAACACACTGGTCAGAAACACAGTGGTCAGAAACACACTGGTTAGAAATACGCTAGTCAGAAACAATGTGGTCATAAACATACTGGTAAGAAACACAGTGGTCATAAACACAGTGGTTAGAAACACACTGGTCAGAAACACATTGGTCAGTAACACAGTGGTCAGAAGCACAGGGGTCAGAAACACACTGGTCACAAACACAGTGGTCAGAAACACAGTGGTTAGACACACAATGGTCAGAAACACAATGGTCAGAAACACAGTGGTCAGAAACACAGTGGTCAGAAACACACTGGTCAGAATTACATTGGTCAGAAACACACTGGTCACAAACACACTGGTCAGAAACACAGTTACAGAAACACAAAGGTCAGAAACACAATGGTCAGAAACACGGTGGTCAGAAACACGCCGGTCAGAAACACAGTGGTCAGAAACACAGTGGTCAGAAACACACTGGTCAGAAACACACTGGTCAGAAACACACTGGTCAGAATTACACTGGTCAGCACACACTGGTCAGGAACACAGTGGCCAGAAACACACTGGTCAGAAACACACTGGTCAGAAACACAGTGGCCAGAAACACACTGGTCAGAAACACACTGGTCAGAAACACAGTGGTCAGAAACACAGTGGTCAGAAACACACTGGTCAGAGACACAGTGATCAGAAACACAGTGGTCTCAAACACACTGGTCAGCAACACAGTGGTCAGAAAAACACTGGTCATAAACACAGTGGTCAGAAACACAGTGGTCACAAACACAGTGGTCAGAAACATAGTGGTCAGAAACACACTGGTCGGAACCACAGAGGTAAGAAACACAGTGCTCAGAAACTCAGTTGTCAGAAACACAGTGGTCAGCAACACATTTGTCTGAAACACACTGGTCAGAAACACACTGGTCAGGAACACACTGGTCAGACACACCGTGGTCAGAAACACACTGGTCAGAAACACAGTGGTCATAAACACAGTGGTCAGGAACACAGTGGTCAGGAACACAGTGGTCAGGAACACACTGGTCAGAAACACAGTGGTCAGAAACACAGTGGCCAGACATACAGTGGTCAGAAACACACTGGTCAAAAACTCACTGGTCAGAACCACACTGGTCACAAACACAGTGGTCAGAAACATACTGGTCAGAAGCACACTGCTGAGAAACTCTGTGGTCAGAAATTCACTGGTTAGAAACACACTGGTCAGAAACACACTGATCAGACACACAATGGTCACAAACACAGTGGTGAGAAACACACAGGTCAGACACACCCTGGTCAGAAACACATCTTTCCGAAACACACTGGTCCGAAACACACTGGTCAAGAACACAGTGGTCAGAAACAGAGCGATCAGAACCACAGTGGTTAGAAACACATTGGCCAGAAACACAGAGGTCAGAAAAAAGGTGATCGGAAGCACACTGGTCAGAAACACACTGGTCAGAAACACACTGGTCAGAAAGACAGTGGTCAGAATCACAATGGTCAGAACACACTGGTCAGAAACGCACTGGTCAGAAACACAGTGGTCAGAAACACAGTTGTCAGAAGCAGAGTGGTCAGAAACACACTGGTCAGAAACACACTGGTCAGAAACACAGTGGTCAGAAACACAGTGGTCAGAAACACCCTGGTCAGAAACACACAGGTCATAAACACCCTGGTCAGAAACACACTGATCAAAAACACAGGGATCAGGAACACACTGGTCAGAAACACACTGGTCCGAAACACAGTGGTCAGAAACACATTGGTCAGAAACACACTGGTCAGAAATACAGTGGTCAGAAACACGGTGGTCAAAAACACAATGGTCAGAACCACAGTAGTCAGAAACACAATGGTCAGAAACAGAGTGGTCGGAAACACAATGGTGAGAAACAAAGTGGTCATAAACACAGTAGTCAGAAACCCAGTGGTCAGAAACACAGTGGTCAGAAACACAGTGGTCAGAAACACAGTGGTCAGAAACACAGTAGTCAGAAACACAATGGTGAGAAACACACTGGTCAGAAACACAGTGGTCAGAAACACAGTGGTGAGAAACACAGTGGTCAGAAACACAGTGGTCAGAAACACTGTGGTCAGAAACACACTGGTCAGAAACACACTGGTCGGAAACAAAGTGGTCAGAAACACAGTGGTCAGAAACACGCTGCTCAGAAGCACAGGGGTCAGAAACACTGTGGTCAGAAACACATTGGTCAAAAACACACTGGTCAGAAACACACTGGTCAAAACACAATGGTCAGAAACACACTGGTCAGAAACACAGTGGTCAGAAACACGGGGGTCAGAAACACAGTGGTCAGAAACACGGTGGTCAGAAACACAGTGGAAAAAAATGCAATGGTCAGAAACACACTGGTCAGAAACACAGTGGTCAGAAACACGGGGGTCAGAAACACAGTGGTCAGAAACACGGTGGTCAGAAACACAGTGGAAAAAAATGCAATGGTCAGAAACACAGTGGTCAGAAACACAGTGGTCAGAAACACAATGGTCAGAAACACAGTGGTCAGAAACACAGCAGTCAGAAACACAGTGGTCAGAAACACACTGGTCAGAAACACAC
Organism: Penium margaritaceum; assembly: GCA_023375785.1. NCBI lineage: Eukaryota > Viridiplantae > Streptophyta > Zygnematophyceae > Desmidiales > Peniaceae > Penium > Penium margaritaceum. The sequence goes on along the minus strand of SZWC01000225.1, from coordinate 386,885 downwards.
TGGTCGGAAATACAGTGGTCAGAAACACAAGGGTCAGAAACACAGTGGTCAGAAACACAGTGGTCAGAAACACGGTGGTCAGAAACACACTGGTTGGAAACACACTGGTCAGAAACACACTGGTCAGAAACTCACTGGTCAGAAACACACTGGTCAGAAACACACTGGTCGGAAGCACACTGGTCAGAAACACAGTGGTCAGAAACACAGTGGTCAGAACACAGTAGTCGGAAACACACTGGTCAGAAACACACTGGTCAGAAACACACTGGTCGGAAGCACACTGGTCAGAAACACAGTGGTCAGAAACACAGTGGTCAGAACACAGTAGTCGGAAACACACTGGTCAGAAAGACAGTGGTCAGAAACACAGTAGTCATAAACACACTGGTCAGAAACACAGTAGTCATAAACACACTGGTCAGAAACACAGTGGTCACAAACACAATGGTCAGAGACACACTTGTCAAAAACACGGTGGTCAGAAAAACAGTGGTCAGAAACACTCTGGTCAGAAACACACTGGTCAGAAATACAAAGGTCAGAAACACAGTGGTCAGAATCACAATGGTCAGAAACACAGTGGACAGAAACGCAGTGGTCAGAAACACACTGGCCAGAAACACACTGATCAGAAACGCAGTGGTCAGAAACACAGTGGTCAGAAACACAGTGGTCAGAACACGTGGGTCAGAAACACACTGGTCAGAAACGCAGTGGTCAGAAACACAGTGGTCAGAAACACAGTGGTCAGAAACACACTGGTCAGAAACACAGTGGTCAGAAACACACTGGTCATAAACACAGTGGTCAGAAACACACTGGTCAGACACACATTGGTCAGAAACACAGTGGTCAGAAACTCATTGGTCAGAGACACACTGGTCAGAAACACAGTGGTCAGAAATACACAGGTCTGAATTACAGTGGTCAGAAACACACTGATCATAAACGCCGTGGTCAGAAACGCAGTGGTCAGAAACACAGTGGTCAGACACACAGTGGTCAGAAACACACCGGTCATAAACACAGTGGTCAGAAATGCTCTGGTCGGAAACTTAGTACTCATAAACACACCGGTCAGAAACACACTAGTCAGAAACACACCGGTTAGAAACACACTGGTTAGAAACACAGTGGTCAGAAACACACTGGTCAGAAACTGAGTGGTCAGAACACAGTGGTCAGAAACACAGGGGTCAGAAAGGCAGTGGTCAGAAACACACTGGTCTGAAACACAGTGGATAGAAACACCGTGGTCAGAAACACACTGGTCAGAAACACAGTGGTCAGAAAGACACTGGTCAGAAATACAGTGGTCAGAAGCACGGTGGTCAGAAACTCACTGGTCAGAAACACAGTGGTCAGAAACACACTGGTCAGGAACGCAGTGGACAGAAACACAGAGGTCAGAAACACACTGGTGAGAAACACACTGGTCAGAAACACAGTGGTCAAAAACAAAGTGGTCAGAAACACACTGTTCAGAAACATACTGGTCAGAATCACAGTGGTCAGAAACACAGGGGTCAGAAACACAGTGGTCATAAACACATTGGTCAGAAACACACTAATCAGAAACACACTGGTCAGAAATACACTGGTCAGAAACATAGTGATCAGAAACACAGTGGTCAGAAACACAGGGGTCAGAAACACAGTGGTCAGAAACACACTAGTCAGAAACACAGTGGTCAGAAACACACTAGTCAGAAACACAGTGGTCAGAAACACACTAGTCAGAAACACAGTGGTCAGAAACACACTAGTCAGAAACACAGTGGTCAGAAACACAGTGGTCATAAACACATTGGTCAGAAACACACTAATCAGAAACACACTGGTCAGAAATACACTGGTCAGAAACATAGTGATCAGAAACACGGTGGTCAGAAACACAGTGGTCAGAACCACAGTGGTCAGAAACATTGCTGTCAGAAACACACTGGTCAGAAAGACAGTGGTCAGAAACACACTGGTCAGAAACACACTGGTCATAAACACAGCGGTCAGAAGCACACCGGTCAGAAACACAGTTTTCAGAAACACAGTGGTCAGAAACACACTGGTCAGAAACACGGTGGTCAGAAACACTGCGGTCAGAAAGATAGTGGTTAGAAACACAGTGGTCAGAAACACACTGGTCAGAAACACACTGCTCATAAACAAAGTGGTCAGAAACACTATGGTCAGAAACACAGTGGTCTGAAACACTATGGTCAGAAACACATTGGTCAGGAACACACGGGTCAGAAACACAGTGGTCAGAAACACAGTAATCAGAGACAGAGTAATCAGAGACACAGTGGTCAGAAACTTACTGGTCAGAAACACACTGGTCAGAAACCCACTGGTCGAAATCATAGTGGTCACAAACAAACTGGTCAGAAAGACAGTGGTAAGAAACACAGTGGTCAGAAACACACTGGTGATAAACACAGTGGTCAGAAACAAAGTGGTCAGAAACAAAGTGGTCATAAACACACTGGTCAGAAACACAGTGGTCAGAAACAAAGTTGTCGGAAACACAGTGGTCAGAAACACACTGTTCGGAAACACAGTGGTCAGAAACACAGTGTTCCAACCCAACTTCCATCCAAACATCCATGCCAACTTCCAACCCAACTTCCAACCCAACTGCCAACCCAAATTCCAGCCCAACTTCCAACCCAACTTCCAACCCAACTTCATACCCAACTTCCAACCCAACTTCCAACCCAACTTCCATCTCAACTCCCAAACCAACTTCAAACCCAACCTCCACCGCAACTTCCAACCCAACTTCCACCCCAATTTCCAACCCAACATCCAACCCAACTGTCAACCCAACTTCCAATCTACCTTTCCACCCAACATCCAACCCAACTTCCAACCCAACTTCCAACCCAACTTCAAACCCATCTTCCAACCCAACTTCCAACCCAACCTTCATCCTGAAATCCATCCCAACTTCCAACCAAACTTCCAACCCAACTGCTAACCCAACTTCGAGCCCAACTTCCAACCCAACTTCCAAACCAACTTCCAACCCAACGTCCAGCGCAACTTCCAATCCAACTTCCAACCCAACTTCCAAATAAACTTCCAACCCAAATTCCAACCCATCTCTCAACCCAACTTTCTACCCAACTTCCAATCCAGTCAACCCAACTTCAAACCCAACTTCCAACCCAACTTCCAACCTAACTTCCAACCCGACTTCCAACCCACCTTCCAACCCAACTTCAAACCAACCTTCCAACCCAACTTCCAATCCAGCTTCCAACCCAACTTCCAACTCAATTTGCAACCCAACATCCAACCCTTGTTCCAACCCAACTTCCAGCCCAAATTCTAACCCAACTTCCAACCCAACTCCCATTCCAACTTCCATCCCAACTTCAAATCCAACTTCCATCCCAACTTCCATCCCAACTTCCAACCCAACTTCCAACCCAACATCCAACCCAACTCCCGATCCAATTTCCAACCCAACTTTCAGTCCAACTTCCAACCCAACTTCCAACCAAACTTCCAATCAGACCATCAACCCAACTTCCAACCCAGCTTCCAACCCAGCTTCCTACCCAGCTGCCAACCCAACTTTCAGTTCAGCTTCCAACCCAACTTTCAACCCAACATCCAACCCAACTTCCAACCCAACTTCCAACCCAACTTTAAATCCAACTTCCAACCCAACATCCAACCGAACTTCCAACAAAACAACCAATCCAACGTCCAACCCAAATTTCATCCCTACTTCCATCCCACCTTCCAACCCAACTTTCAACCCAACTTCCAACCCAGCATCCAACCCAACTTCAAACCAAACTTTCAACCCAACTTCCAACCCAACTTCCAACCCAACTTCCAACCCAACTTCCAACCCAACTTCCAACCCTACTTCCAACCCAAATTCCAACCCAACTTCCAACTCAACTTCCAACCCAACATGCAACCCAACTTCCAACCCAACGTTCAATCCAATTTCAACCCAACTCCCAACCCAGCTTCCAACCCAACTTTCAATCAAACTTCAAACCCAACTTCGAACTTAACTTCCAATCCAACTTCCAATCCAACTTCCAACCCAGCTTCCAATCCAGCTTCCAACCCAACTTTCAACCCAGTTTCCAACCCAACTTTGAACCCAATTTCCAACACAACTTCCAACCCAATTTCCAACCCAACTTCCAATCCAACTTCCGACCCAACTTCCAACAGAACGTCCAACTAAACTTCAAATCCAACGTCCAACCCAACTTTCATCCCAACTTCCATCCCAACTTCCAACCCAACTTCCAATTCAAATTCCAACCCAACTTTCATCCCAACTTCCAACCCAACTTCCAACCCAACTTCCAACCCAACTTCAAACCCTACTTCCAACCCAACTTCCAACCCAACTTCCAGCCCAACTTCCAACCCAACTTCCAACCCTACTTCCAACCTATCTTCCAACCCAACTTCCAACCAACTTCCAACCCAACTTCCAACTCAACTTCCAACCCAACATCCAACCCAACTTCCAACCCAACTGCCAACCCAACTTCCAGCCCAATTTCCAACCCAACTTCCAACCCAACTTCCAGCCCAACTTCCAACCCAACTTCCAACCCTACTTCCAACCTATCTTCCAACCCAACTTCCAACCAACTTCCAACCCAACTTCCAACTCAACTTCCAACCCAACATCCAACCCAACTTCCAACCCAACTGCCAACCCAACTTCCAGCCCAATTTCCAACCCAACTTCCAACCCAACTTCCAGCCCAACTTCCAACCCAACTTCCAACCCTACTTCCAACCTATCTTCCAACCCAACTTCCAACCAACTTCCAACCCAACTTCCAACTCAACTTCCAACCCAACATCCAACCCAACTTCCAACCCAACTGCCAACCCAACTTCCAGCCCAATTTCCAACCCAACTTCCAACCCAACTTCCAGCCCAACTTCCAACCCAACTTCCAACCCTACTTCCAACCTATCTTCCAACCCAACTTCCAACCAACTTCCAACCCAACTTCCAACTCAACTTCCAACCCAACATCCAACCCAACTTCCAACCCAACTGCCAACCCAACTTCCAGCCCAATTTCCAACCCAACTTCCAACCCAACTTCCAGCCCAACTTCCAACCCAACTTCCAACCCTACTTCCAACCTATCTTCCAACCCAACTTCCAACCAACTTCCAACCCAACTTCCAACTCAACTTCCAACCCAACATCCAACCCAACTTCCAACCCAACTGCCAACCCAACTTCCAGCCCAATTTCCAACCCAACTTCCAACCCAACTTCCAGCCCAACTTCCAACCCAACTTCCAACCCTACTTCCAACCTATCTTCCAACCCAACTTCCAACCAACTTCCAACCCAACTTCCAACTCAACTTCCAACCCAACATCCAACCCAACTTCCAACCCAACTGCCAACCCAACTTCCAGCCCAATTTCCAACCCAACTTCCAACCCAACTTCCAGCCCAACTTCCAACCCAACTTCCAACCCTACTTCCAACCTATCTTCCAACCCAACTTCCAACCAACTTCCAACCCAACTTCCAACTCAACTTCCAACCCAACATCCAACCCAACTTCCAACCCAACTGCCAACCCAACTTCCAGCCCAATTTCCAACCCAACTTCCAACCCAACTTCCAGCCCAACTTCCAACCCAACTTCCAACCCTACTTCCAACCTATCTTCCAACCCAACTTCCAACCAACTTCCAACCCAACTTCCAACTCAACTTCCAACCCAACATCCAACCCAACTTCCAACCCAACTGCCAACCCAACTTCCAGCCCAATTTCCAACCCAACTTCCAACCCAACTTCCAGCCCAACTTCCAACCCAACTTCCAACCCTACTTCCAACCTATCTTCCAACCCAACTTCCAACCAACTTCCAACCCAACTTCCAACTCAACTTCCAACCCAACATCCAACCCAACTTCCAACCCAACTGCCAACCCAACTTCCAGCCCAATTTCCAACCCAACTTCCAACCCAACTTCCAGCCCAACTTCCAACCCAACTTCCAACCCTACTTCCAACCTATCTTCCAACCCAACTTCCAACCAACTTCCAACCCAACTTCCAACTCAACTTCCAACCCAACATCCAACCCAACTTCCAACCCAACTGCCAACCCAACTTCCAGCCCAATTTCCAACCCAACTTCCAACCCAACTTCCAGCCCAACTTCCAACCCAACTTCCAACCCTACTTCCAACCTATCTTCCAACCCAACTTCCAACCAACTTCCAACCCAACTTCCAACTCAACTTCCAACCCAACATCCAACCCAACTTCCAACCCAACTGCCAACCCAACTTCCAGCCCAATTTCCAACCCAACTTCCAACCCAACTTCCAGCCCAACTTCCAACCCAACTTCCAACCCTACTTCCAACCTATCTTCCAACCCAACTTCCAACCAACTTCCAACCCAACTTCCAACCCAGCTTCCAACCCAAGTTTCAACCCAACTTCCAACCCAACTTCTAACCCAACTTCCAACCCAACTTCCAACCCTACTTCCAACCTTTCTTCCAACCCAACGTCCAACCAACTTCCAACCCAACTTCCAACTCAACTTCCAACCCAACATCCAACCCAACTTCCAACCCAACTTTCAATCCAACTTCCAACCGAACTTCCAACCCAACTTCCAACCCAACTTTCAACCCAATTTCCAACTCAGCTTCCAACCCAGTTGCCAGCCCAACTTTCAACCCAACTTCCAGCCCAAATTCCAACCCAACTTCCACCCAAACTTCCAGCCCAACCTTCAACCCAACATCCAACCCAACTTCCAACCCAACTTCCAATCCAACTTCCAATCCAACTTCCAACCCAACATTCATCCCAACTTCCATCCCAACTTCCAACCCAACTTCCAACCCAACTTCCAACCCAGCATCCAACACAGCTTCAAACCAAACTTTCCACCCAACTTCCAACCGAACTTCCAACCGAACTTCCAGCCCAACTTGCAACCCAACTTCCATCCCAACTTCCATCACAATTTCGATCCCAACTTCCATCCCAACTCCCAACCCAACTTCCAACCCAGCTTCCAACCCAACTTCCAACCCAACTTCCAACCCAACTTTCAATTCAACTTCCAACCCAACTTCCAGCCCAACTTCCAACCCATTTTCCATCCTAACTTCCAACCCAACTTCCAACCCAAATTCCAACTTAACTTTCAACCCAAGTTCCAACCCAACTTCCAACCCAACATCCAATCCACCTTCCAACCCAACTTTCAAGCCAACTTCCAACCCAACATCCAACCCATCTTCCAATGCAGATTCCAAACCAACTTCCAACCCAACTTCCATCCCAACTTCCATCCCAAATTCCAACCCAACTTCCAACGCAACTTCCAACCCAACTTCTAACCCAAATTCCAACCCAAATTCCAATCCAACTTCCAACCCAACTTCCAACACAACATCCAACCCAATTTGCAACCCAACTTCTAACCCAACTTTCAACCTAACTTTCAACCCAACTGCCAGTCCAACTTTCAACCCAGCTTCCAACCTAAGTTTCAACCCAACTTCCAACCCAACTTCAAACCAAAATTTCATCCGAACTTCCGTCACATCTTCCGACCCAACTTCCAACCCAACTTCCAACCCAACATTCATACCAACTTCCATCCCCACTTCCAACCCAACTTCGACCACAGCTTCCATCCCGACTTCCATCCCAACTTCAAACCCATTTTCCATCCCAACATCCATCCCAACTTCCATCCCAACTTCCAACCCATCCTCCAACCGAACTTCCGACCCAACTTCCAACCCAAGTTCCAACCCAACTTCCAACCCAACTTCCAACCCAACTTCCAGCCCAACTTCCAACCCAACTTCCAACCCAACTTCCAACCCAACGTCCAACCCAACTTCCATCCTAACTCCCAATCCAACTTCCAACCCAACTTCTAACCCAACTTCCAACGCAACTTCTGACCCAACTTCCAATCCAACTTCCAACCCAACTTCTAACCCAACTTCCAACGCAACTTCTGACCCAACTTCCAATCCAACTTCCAACCCAACTTCTAACCCAACTTCCAACGCAACTTCTGACCCAACTTCCAATCCAACTTCCAACCCAACTTCTAACCCAACTTCCAACGCAACTTCTGACCCAACTTCCAATCCAACTTCCAACCCAACTTCTAACCCAACTTCCAACGCAACTTCTGACCCAACTTCCAATCCAACTTCCAACCCAACTTCTAACCCAACTTCCAACGCAACTTCTGACCCAACTTCCAATCCAACTTCCAACCCAACTTCTAACCCAACTTCCAACGCAACTTCTGACCCAACTTCCAATCCAACTTCCAACCCAACTTCTAACCCAACTTCCAACGCAACTTCTGACCCAACTTCCAATCCAACTTCCAACCCAACTTCTAACCCAACTTCCAACGCAACTTCTGACCCAACTTCCAATCCAACTTCCAACCCAACTTCTAACCCAACTTCCAACGCAACTTCTGACCCAACTTCCAATCCAACTTCCAACCCAACTTCTAACCCAACTTCCAACGCAACTTCTGACCCAACTTCCAATCCAACTTCCAACCCAACTTCTAACCCAACTTCCAACGCAACTTCTGACCCAACTTCCAATCCAACTTCCAACCCAACTTCTAACCCAACTTCCAACCCAACTTCCAACCCAACTTTCAACCCAACTTCCAACCAAACTTCCAATCCCGCTTCCAACCCAACTTGCAACCCAACTTCCATCCCAACTTCCATCACAATTTCGATCCCAACTTCCATCCCAACTGCCAACCCAATTTCCAACCCAGCTTCCAACCCAACTTCCAACCCAACTTCCAACCCAACTTTCAACGCAACTTCCAATCCAACTTCCAACCCAACTTCCAATACAACTTCCAACCCATTTTCCATCCTAACTTCCAACCCAACTTCCAACCCAACTTCCAACTTAACTTTCAACCCAAGTTCCAACCAAAAATCCAACCGAGCATCCGATCCATCTTCCAACCCAATTTTCAACCCAACTTCCAACCCAACATCCAACCCATCTTCCAATCCAGATTCCAAACCAGCTTCAAACCCAACTTCCATCCCAACTTCCATCCCATTTTCCAACCCAACTTCCAACCCAACTTCCATCCCAACTTCGAACCCGACTTCCAACCCAAATTCCAATCCAACTTCCGACCCAACTTCCAACACAACTTCCACCCCAAGTTGCAACCCAACTTCCAACCCAACTTTCAACATAACTTTCAACCCAACTGCCAGTCCAACTTTAAACCCAGCTTCCAACCCAAGTTCCAACCCAAGTTCCAACCCAACTTCCAGCCGAACATTCATCCCAACTTCCATCCCCACTTCCAACCCAACTTCCAGCCCAGCTTCCATCCCGACTTCCATCCCAACTTCAAACCCATTTTCCATCCCAGCATCCATCCCAACTTCCATCCCAACTTCCAACCCAACCTCCAACCAAA
>SZWC01000225.1:317568-329136 GCA_023375785.1 Penium margaritaceum | reverse complement strand
TCAGAATCACAGTGGTCAGAAACACAGTGGTCAGAAACACAGTGGTCAGAAAAACAGTGGTCAGAAACACAGTGGTAAGAAACACATTAGTCAGAAACACAGTGGTCAGAAACACAGTGGTCAGAAACACAGTGGTCAGAAACACAGTGGTCAGAAACACAGTGCTTAGAAACATAGTGGTCAGAAACACACTGGTCATGAACACACTGGTCAGAAACACAATGGTCAGAAACACACTGATCATAAACACAGTGGTCAGAAACACAGTGGTCAGAAACACAGTGGTCAGAAACACAGTGGTCAGAAACGCAGTTGTCAGAAACACACTGGTCAGAAACTGAGTGGTCAGTTCACACTGGCCAGCAACACACTGGTCAGAAACAGAGTGGTCAGAAACACAGTTGTCAGCAACACAGTGGTCAGCAACACACCGGTCAGAAACACGGTGGTCAGAAACACACTTGTCAGAAACACAGTGGTCAGAAACACACTGGTCAGAAACACACTCGTCGGAAACACAGTGCTCGGAAACACACAGGTCAGAAACACACTTGTCAGAAACACGGTGGTCAGAAACACAGCGGTGAGAAACACAGTGGTCAGAAACACTTTGGTCAGAAACACACTGGTAAAAAACACAGTTGTTCAAAAAATACTGGTAAGAAACACACTGGGCAGAAACACCGTGGTCCGAAACACAGTGGTCAGAAACACAGTGGTTGGAAACACGATGGTCAGAAACACGGTGGTCAGAAGCACAATTGTCTGGAACACAGTGGTTAGAAACACAGTGGTCAGCAACACACTTGTCAGAAACACAGTGGTCAGAAAAACAGTGGTCAGAAACACACAGGTCAGAAACACACTGGTCAGAAATACAGTGGTCAGAAAGACAGTGGTCAGAAACACAGTGGTCAGAAACACAGTGGTCAGAAACACAGTGGTCAGAAACGCACTGGTCAGAAACACACTGATCAGAAACACAGTGGTCAGAAACACGGTGGTCAGAAACACAGTGGTCAGAAACACCCTGGTCAGAAACAAAGTGGTTAGAAACACATCGGTTAAAAACACACTGGTCAGAAACACACTGGTCAGAAACACAGTCGTCACAAACACAGTGTTCAGAAACACAGTGATCAGAAACACACTGGTAAGAACCACAGAGGTCATAAACACAGTGCTCAGAAAGACAGTTGTCAGAAACACAGCGGTCAGCAACACATTGGTCTCAAACACACTGGTCAGAAACACACTGGTCAGGAACACACTGGTCAGACACACAATGGTAAGAAACACACTGGTCAGAAACACAGTGGTCATAAGCACAGTGGTCAGGAACACGGTGGTCAGAAACACACTTGTCAGAAACACAGTGGTCAGAAACACAGTGGTTAGACACACAGTGGTCAGAAACACACTGGTAAAAAACACACTGGTCAGAAACACACTGGTCAGAAACACAGTGGTCAGAAACATACTGGTCAGAAGCACACTGGTGAGAAACTCAGTGGTCAGAAAATTACTGGCTAGAAACACACTGGTCGGAAACAAATTGATCATAGACACAATGGTCACAAACACAGTGGTCAGAAACACACAGGTCAGACACACCCTGGTCAGAAACACAGCTTTCCGAAACACACTGGTCAGAAACACACTGGCCAGAAACACACTGGTGAGAAACACATTGGTCAGAAACACACTAGTCAGAAACACACTGGTCAGAAACAAAGTGGTCACAAACACGGTGGTCAGGAACACGCTGCTCAGAAACACAGGAATCAGAAACACAGTGGTCAGAAACACACTGGTCAGGAACACACTGGTCAGAAAACACACTGGTCAGAAACACAGTGGTCAGAAACACAATGGTCTGAAACACGCTGGTCAGAAACACACTGGTCAGAAACACAGTGCTCAGAAACACACTGGTAAGAAACACAGTGGTCAGAAACATGGGGGTCAGAAACACAGTGGTAAAAAATGCAATGGTCAGAAACACATTGGTCAGAAACACAGTGGTCAGAAACACAATGGTCTGAAACACAGTGGTCAGAAACACAGCGGTCAGAAACACAGTGGACAGAAACACACTGGTCAGAAACACACTGGTCGGAAATATTGTGGTCAGAAGCACAAGGGTCAGAAACACAGTGGTCAGAAACACAGTGGTCAGAAACACAGTGGTTAGAAACACAGTGGTCAGAAAAGCACTCGTTAGAAACACACTGGTCAGAAACACACTGGTCAGAAAGACAGTGGTCAGAAACACAGTGGTCATAAACACACTGGTCATAAACACAGTGGTCAGAAACACAATGGTCAGAGACACACTTGTCAGAAACACAGTGGTCAGAAACGCACTCGTTAGAAACACACTGGTCAGAAACACGGTGGTCAGAAACACAGTGGTCAGAAACGCACTCGTTAGAAACACACTGGTCAGAAACACACTGGTCAGAAAGACAGTGGTCAGAAACACAGTGGTCATAAACACACTGGTCATAAACACAGTGGTCAGAAACACAATGGTCAGAGACACACTTGTCAGAAACACAGTGGTCAGAATAACAGTGGTCAGAAACACACTGGTCAGAAACACACTGGTCAGAAATACAGTGGTCAGAAACACAGTGGTCAGAAACACAGTGGTCAGAAACGCAGTGGTCCGAAACACACAGGCCAGAAACACCCTGATCAGAAACACAGTGGTCAGAACACAGGGGTCAGAAACACACTGGTCAGAAACACAGTGGTCAGAAACACAGTGGATAGAAACACAGTGGTCAGAAACACAGTGGTCAGAAACACATTGGTCAGAAACACAGTGGTCGGAAACACAGTGGCCAGAAACACAGTGGTCAGAAACACAGTAGTCAGAAACACAGTGGTCAGAAACACAGTGGTCAGAAACACACTGGTCATAAACACAGTGGTCAGAAACACACTGGTCAGAAACACACTGATTACCCACACAGTGGTCAGAAACAAAGTGCTCAGAAACTCATTGGTCAGAAACACACTGGTCAGAATCATAGTGGTCAGAAACACACTGACCTGAATTACAGTGGTCAGAAACACACTGATCATAAACACAGTGGTCAGAAACACAGTGGTCAGAAACACAGTGGTCAGAAACACCGTGGTCAGAAATGCATTGGTCAGAAACACACTGGTCAGAGATACACTGGTCAGAAACACAGTGGTCAGACACACAGTGATCAGAAACACACTGGTCAGAAACACAGTGGTCAGAAACACACTGGTCAGAAACACACTGGTCAGAAACACAGTGGTCAGAAACACACTGGTCAGAAACTGAGTGGTCAGAACACGGTGGTCAGAAACACAGGGGTGAGAAACGCAGTGGTCAGAAACACACTCGTCTGAAACACATTGGTCAGAAACACCGTGGTCAGAAACACACTGATCAGAAACACAGTGGTCAGAAACACATTGGTCAGAAACACACTAATGACAAACGCACTGGTCGGAAACACAGTGATCAAAAACACAGTGGTCATAAACACGCTGTACAGAAACACACTGGTCAGAAACACAGTGGTCACAAACACACTGGTCAGAAACACAGTGGTCAGAAACACAGTGGTCAGAAACACAGTTGTCGGAAACACAGTGGTCAGAAACACACTGTTCAGAAACATGATGGACAGAAAGACAGTGTTCCGAACCAACTCCCATCCCCACTTCCATCCCAATTTCCAACCCAACTTCCAACCCAACTTCCAACTCAAATTCCAGCCCAACTTCCAACCCAACTCCCAACCCAACTTTATACCCAACTTTCAATCCAAATTCCAACCCATCTTCCAACCCAACTTCCAACCCAACTTCCAACCCAACTTCCAACCCAATTTCCATCCCAAATTCCATCCCAACGTCCAACAAAACTTCCACCTTACCTCCCAACCCAACTTCCAACCCAACTTCCACCCCAACTTCCAACCCAACTTCCAACCCAACTTCCAACCCAACTTCCAACCCAACATCCAACCCAAATTTCAACCCAACTGCCAACCCAACGTCCAACCCAACATCCAACCCAACTTTCAACCCAACTTCCATCCCAACTTCCAACCCAACTTCAAACCCATATTCCAACCCAACTTCCAATCCCACCTTCATCCCAGCATCCATCCCAACTTCTAACCCAACTTCCAACCCAAGTTCCAACCCAACTTCGAGACCAACTTCCAACCCAACTTCCCAACCAACTTCCAACCCAACTTCCAGCCCAACTTCCAATCCAACTTTCAACCCAAATTCCAACCCATCTCTCAACCCAACTTTCAACCCAATTTCCAACCCATTCAATCCAACTTCCAACCCAACTTCCAACCCATCTTCCAACCCAAATTCCAACCCAACTTCAAACCCAAATTCCAACCCAACTTCCAACAAGGTGATCAGAAACGCACTGGTCAGAAACACAGTGGTCAGAAACACACTGGTCAGAAACACAGTGGTCAGAAGCACAGTGGTTATAAACACACTGGTCAGAAACACACGGGTCAGAAACACAGTGGTCACAAACACAGTGGTCAGAAACATAGTGGTCAGAAACACACTGGTCAGAACCACAGAGGTCAGAAACACAGTGGTCACAAACATTCTTTTCAGAAACACAGTGGTCAGAAACACAGTGGTCTGAAACACACTGGTCTGAAATACATTGGTCATGAACACACTGGTCAGACACACAGGGGTCAGAAACACACTGGTCAGAAACACAGTGGTCATAAACACAGTGGTCAGGAACACAGTGGTCAGAAACACAGTGGTCAGAAACACAGCGGTCAGAAACACAGTGGTCAGAAACACACTGGTCAGAAACACAGTGGTATGAAATACACTGGTCAGAAACACACTGGTCATGAACACACTGGTCAGACACGCAGGGGTCAGAAACACACTGGTCAGTAACACAGTGGTCATAAACATAGTGGTCAGGAACATAGTGGTCAGAAACACACTGGTCAGAAACACAGTGGTCAGAAACACACTGGTGAGAAACATACTGGTCAGAAACACACTGGTCAGAAACACAGTGGTCAAAAACAAAGTAGTCAGAAACACAGTGGTCAGAAACACACTGGTTGTAAACATGCTGGTCAGAAACAAAGTGGTCGGAAACACTTTGGTCAGAAACACAGTGGTCATGAACACGCTAGTCAGAAACACACTGGTTAGAAACACACTGGTCAGAAACACACTGGTAAGAAACACAGTGGTCAGAAACACAGTGGTCAGAAACACAGTGGTCAGAAACACAGGGGTCAGAAACACAGTGGTGAGAAACACAGTGGTCAGAAACACACTGGTTGGAAACACAGTGGTCAGAAACACAGTGGTCAGAAACACGGTGGTCAGAAACACACTGGTTAGAAACACACAGGTCAGAAACAAAGTGGTCAAAAACAAAGTGGTCAGAAACACACTGGTCAGAAACACAGTAGTCATAAACACAGTGGTTCAAAACACACTGGTTAGAAACACTTTGGTCAGAAACACAGTGGTCAGAAACACACTGGTCAGTAACACTGTGGTCAGAGACACAGGTGTCAGAAACACACTGTTCAGAAACACAGTGGTCAGAAACACAGTGGTCAGAAACACAATGGTCAGAAACACAGTGGTCAAAGACACAGTGGTCAGAGACCTTTGTTCCGAAACACAGTGGTGACAAACACACTGGTCAGAAACACATTGGTCAGAAACACACTGGTCACAAACACAGTTACAGAAACACAAAGGACAGAAACGC
This sequence comes from Penium margaritaceum, assembly GCA_023375785.1. NCBI lineage: Eukaryota > Viridiplantae > Streptophyta > Zygnematophyceae > Desmidiales > Peniaceae > Penium > Penium margaritaceum. The sequence goes on along the minus strand of SZWC01000225.1, from coordinate 323,348 downwards.
AGTGGTCAGAAACACGCTGGTCAGAAACACACTGGTCAAAAACAGACTGGTCAGAAACACACTGGTCAGACACACACTGGTCAGAAACACAGTGGCCAGAAACACACTGGTCAGAAACACACTGGTCAGAAACACACTGGTCAGAAACACAGTGGTCGGAAACACACTGGTCAGAGGCACAGTGGTCAGGAACACAGTGGTCAGAAACACACTGGTCAGCAACACAGTGGTGAGTAACACACTGGTCAGAAACACACTGGTCATAAACACACCGGTCAGAAACACGGTGGTCAGAAATACACTTGTCAGAGACACAGTGGTCAGAAACACAGTGGTCAGCAACACACTGGTCAGAAACACACTGGTCAGAAACACACTCGTCAGAAACATAGTGGTCGGAAACACATAGGTCAGAAACACACTGGTCAGAAACACGGTGGTCAGAAACACAGTGGTCAGAAACACACTGGTCGGAAACACAGTGGTCAGGAACACAGTGGTCAGAAACACAGTGGTCAGAAACACAGTGGTCAGCAACACACTGGTCAGAAACACACTGGTCAGAAACACACTCGTCAGAAACATAGTGGTCGGAAACACATAGGTCAGAAACACACTGGTCAGAAACACGGTGGTCAGAAACACAGTGGTCAGAAACACACTGGTCGGAAACACAGTGGTCTGGAACACAGTGGTCAGAAATACACTTGTCAGAAACACAGTGGTCAGAAACACAGTGGTCAGAAACACAGTGGTCGGAAACACGATGGTAAAAAACACAGTGGTAAGAAACACAGTTGTCAGAAACACAGTGGTCAGAAACACAGTGGTCAGAAACACAGTGGTCAGTAACACAGTGGTCAGAAACACACTGATCAGAAGCACAGTGGTCAGAAACACACTGGCCAGTAACACACTGATCAGAAACAGAGTGGTCAGAATCACGGTGGTCAGGAACACATTTGTGAGAAACACACTGGTCAGAAACACGGTGGTCAGAAACACACTGGTCAGAAACACAGTGGTCAGAGGGACAGTGGTTATAAACACGCTGGTCAGGAACACACTGGTCAGAAACTCAGTGGTCAGAAACATAGTGGTCAGATACACACTGGTCAGAACCACAGAGGTCAGAAACACAGTGGTCAAAAACACAGTTGTCAGAAACACAGTGGTCAGAAACACAGTGGTCTGAAACACACTGGTCAAAAACACACTGGTCAGGAACACACTGGTCAGACACACAGTGGTCAGAAACGCACTTGTCAGAAACACAGTGGTCATAAACACAGTGGTCAGGAACACAGTGGTCAGAAACACAGTGGTCAGAAAGACACTGGTCAGAAACACATTGGTCAGAAACACAGTGGTCAGACACACGCTGGTCAGAAACACACTGGTAAAAAACAAAGTGGTCAGGGACACACTGGTCAGAAACACTCTGGTCAGAAACACAGTGGTCAGAAACACACGGGTCAGACACACCCTGGTCAGAAAACACAGCTGTCATAAACACAGTGGTCAGAAACACACTGGTCAGAAGCACACTGGTTATAAACACAGTGGTCAGGAACATACTGGTCAAAAACACACTGGTAGGAAACACACTGATCATAAACACAGTGGTCAGAAAGAGAGTGGTCAGTAACACACATGTCAAACGTACCGTGGTCAGAAACACAGCTGTCCAAAACACACTGGTCAGAAACACACTGGTCAGTAACACACTGGTCAGCAACACAGTGGTCAGAAAGACACTGGTCAGAAACAGAGTGGTCAGAAACACAGTGGTCAGAAACACAGTGGCTAGAAATATAGAGGTCAGAAACAAGGTGGTCGGAAACACACTGGTCAGAAACACACTGGTCATAAACACACTGGTCAGAAACACAGTGGTCCGAATCACAATGGTCAGAAACACACTGGTCAAAAACAAAGTGGTCAGGAACACACTGGTCAGAAACACACTGGTCAGAAACACACTGGTCATAAACACACTGGTCAGAAACACAGTGGTCAGAAACACAGTGGTCAGAAACACACTGGTCAGAAACACACTGGTCAGAAACACACTGGTCAGAAACACACTGGTCATAAACACACTGGTCAGAAACACAGTGGTCAGAAACACAGTGGTCAGAAACACACTGGTCAGAAACAAACTGGTCATAAACACACTGGTCAGAAACCCACTGGTCAAAGACAAGGTGGTCAGGAACACACTTGTCAGAAACACACTGGTCAGAAAAACTGTGGTCAGAAACACACTGGTCAGAAACCCACTGGTCAGAAACACAGTGGTCAGAAAAACAGTGGTCAGAAACACAGTGGTCAGAAACACTGTGGTCAGAAACACACTGGTCAGAAACCCACTGGTCAGAAACACAGTGGTCAGAAAAACAGTGGTCAGAAACACAGTGGTCAGAACCACAGTGGTCAGAAACACAGTGGTCCGAAACGCAGTGATCAGAAACACAATGGTGAGAAACACAGTGGTCAGAAACACACTGGTCAGAAACACAGTGGTCAGAAACGCAGTGGTCAGAAACACAGTGGTCAGACACACAGTGGTCAGAAACACAATGGTGAGAAACACACTGGTCAGAAACACAGTGGTCAGAAACACAGTGTTGAGAAACACACCGGTCAGAACCACAGTGGTCAGAAACACAGTGGTCAGAAACACAGTGGTCAGAAACACACTGGTCACAAATACACTGGTCAGAAACAAAGTGGTCAGAAACACAGTGGTCAGAAACACACTGCTCAGAAACACATGGGTCGGAAACACAGTGGTCAGAAACACACTGGTCAGAAACACATTGGTCAGAAACACACTCGTCAGAAACACAGTGGTTAGAAACACAGTGGTCAGAAACACACTGGTCATAAACACATTGGTCAGAAACACACTTGTCAGAATCACACTGGTCAGAAACACAGTGGTCAGAAACACAGCGGTCAGAAGCAAAGTGGTGACAAACACAGTGGTCAGAAATACAGTGGTAAAAAACGCAATGGTCAGAAACTCAGTGGTCAAAAACACTGTGGTCAGAAACACAATTGTCACTGAGCATGACCAAAGAATTTAAATATGGGTGGTCAATGTTCACCAGTCATAACACGAGTCACAAACGGTTAGAGGGGGAAACAATGATCTGGGAATATCAGTTTGCAACTAGCAAGTACAACGCCCTTCAACCAGTAGTAGCACGGTGTGGCTACCATGCACAATGACCGACCAAAATAGGCATATGTTCTGCCTTTGGCCAAAGAAATCCGCTGTGTGTGGACAGCGTTGACAACTCATACTACAAATCACAAATTGTTAGAGGGGGGAAACAATGGTATGGGAACATCAGGTATGAACTAGAAAGCACAAGGACCTTCAACAAGTTGTGGCACGGTGTGGATACCATGCACGATTACCAACCAAAGTAGGCATATGTCACTGACCATGACCAAATAATGTAACTAAGTGTGGTAAGCTTTGACAGCTCATAACACAAGTCACAAATGGTCAGAGTGGAAGACAATGGTTTGTGAATACTAATTATCGAGTATCAAGTACAAATACCTTCAATGTATAGAGACACATCGTGGTAACCATGTACAGTAACAAACAAAAGTAGGCTTATGTCACTAACCATGACCAAAGAAATATCACAGTGTGTGGTCAATATTTAAAACTCATAACACGAGTCACAAATGGTCAGAGGGGGAAACGGTGGGTAGGGAACACTAGTTGTCAACTAGCAAGCACGAAGAACTTCAACAAGTAGTGGTACGGTTTGGCTAGCGTGCACAGTGACCAACGAAAGGATGCACACGTCACTGACTATGACCAAAGAAATCCAGTATGTGTGGTCAACATTGACAACTCATAACACGAGTCACAAATGGTCAGAGGGAGAGACAATGGTTTGGGAACCCTATGCATGGACTAGAAAGGACAAATAACTTCAATACATAGTGGCACTGTGTGGCTACTATGCACACCAAACAACCAAAATAGGCACATGTCACTGAGCATGACCAAAGAATTTAAATATGGGTGGTCAACATTCACCAATCATAACACGAGTCACAAACGGTCAGAGGGAGAGACAATGGTTTGGGAACCCTATGCATGGACTAGAAAGGACAAATAACTTCAATACATAGTGGCACGGTGTGGCTACTATGCACACCAAACAACCAAAATAGGCACATGTCACTGAGCATGACCAAAGAATTTAAATATGGGTGGTCAACATTCACCAATCATAACACGAGTCACAAACGGTCAGAGGAAGAAACAATGGTCTGGCAATATCAGGTCGCAACTAGCAAGTACAACGCCCTTCAATCAATAGTAGCACGGTGTGGCTACCATGCACACTGACCGACCAAAGTAGGCACATATACTGCTTTTGACCAAAGAAATCCGCTGAGTGTGGTCAACATTCACAACTCATAATACGAGTCACAAATAGTCAGAAGGGGAAACAATGAATTGGAAACACCAAGTATCAAATAGCAAGCACTAGGAGTTTCATTACGTTGTGGCACAGTGTGAGTACCATGTACAATGACCAACCAAACTAGGCATATGTTACTGACCATGACCAAATAATGTCACTAAGTGTGGTAAACGTTGACAACTCATAACACGAGTCACAAATGGTCAGGGTGGAAGATAGTGGTTTGTGAATACTAGTTATCGACTGGCAAGTACAAATACCTTCAATATGCAGTGACACAGTGTCGCTAGAATGCACAGTGACCAACCAAAGTTTGCATATGTCATTGACCATGAACAAAGAATTTCACTTCATGTGGTCAACATTTACAACTCACAACACGAGTCACATATAGCCAGAGGGGGCTAAAAATGGTTTGGGAACACTAGCTGTCAACAAGAAAGCACAAAGACCTTTGATACGCAATGACACGGCGTGGTAACCATGTACAGTGACAAACCAAAGTAGGCATATGTCACAAACCATGACCAAACGGATTTCACAGTGTGTGGTGAACTTTGAAAACTCATAACACGAGTCACAAATCGTCAGCGGGGGGAACCATGGGTTGGGAACACTAGTTATGGACTAGCAAGTAGAAATATTTTCGACAAAGTAGTGGCACGGTGTGGTTAGCGTGCACAATGACCAACCAAAGGATGCACACGACACTGACTATGACCGAAGACGTCCACTATGTATGGCCAACATTGAAAACTCATAACACGAGACACAAATGGTCAGAGGGAGAGACGGTGGTTTGGAAACCCTATGTATCGACTAGAGAGGACAGAGAACTTCAACACGTAGTGGCACAATGTGGCTACTATGCACAACAAACAACCAAACTAGGCATATGTCCTAACCATGATGAAAGAATTTCAATATGGGTGGTCAACATTCACCAACCATAACACGAGTCACAAACGGTCAGATGGGGGAACAATGGTCTGTGAATATCAGTTCTCAACTAGCAAGTAGAGTGACCTTCAATCAGTATAAGCACGGTGTGGCTACCATGCACAATGACCGGCCAAAGGAGGCATATGTACTACCTTTGACTAAAGAAATCCGCTGTGTGTGGTCAGCATTGACAACTCATAATAGGAGACACAAACGGTCAGAGGGGGAGACAGTGGTTTGGGAACACCAGGTATCAACTAGCAAGCACAAGGACCTTCAATAAGTTGTGGCACGGTGTGGATACCACGCACGATGACCAACCAAAGTAGGCATATGTCAATGACCATGACCAAATAATGTCATTGAGTGTAGTTC
>SZWC01000225.1:263292-301838 GCA_023375785.1 Penium margaritaceum | reverse complement strand
CCATGACCAAATAATGTCACTAAGTGTGGTAAACTTTGACAGCTCATAACACGAGTCACAAATGGTCAGAGTGGAAGACAATGGTTCGTGAATACTAGTTATCGAGTAGCACGTACAAATACCTTCAATATATAGCGGCACAGCGTGGCTACCATGCACAATGACCAACCAAAGCATGCATATGTCACTGACCATGACCAACGAGTTTCCCTTCATGTGGTCAGTGTTGACAACTCACATTACGAGTCACAGGTAGTCAAAGGGGGGTAATGATGGTTTGAGAGCACTAGCTATTAACTGGAAAGCACAAATATCTTTAATATGCAGTGACACGGCGTGGTAACCATGTAAAGTGACAAACCAAAGTAGGCATTTGTCACTAACCATGACCAAAAAAGTTTCAAAGTGTGTGGTCAACATTGAAAACTCATAACACGAGTCACAAATGGTCAGAGGGGGAAGCAATGGGTTGGGAACACTAGTTGTCGATTAGCAAGTACGAAGAACTTCAACAAGTAGTGGCACGGTTTGGCTAGCGCGCATAGTGACCAACCAAAGGATGAACAAGAAGCTGACTATGACTGAATAAATCTAGTATGCATGGTCAACATTGACAACTCATAACACGAGTCACAAATGGTCAGAGGGAGAGACAATGGTTTAGGAACCCTATGCATGGACTAGAAAGGACAAATATCTTCAACACATAGTGGCACGGTGTGGCTACTGTGCACACCAAACAACCAAACTAGGCATATGTCACTGACCATGACAAACAAATTTCAATATGGGTGGTCAACGTTCACCAACCATAACACGAGTCACAAACAGTCAGTGGGAGAACAATGGTCCGGGAATATCAGTTCTCAACTAGCAAGTACAACGCCCTTCAATCAGTAGTAGCACGGTGTGGCTACCATGCACAATGACCGACCAAAGGGCGCAACTAGGGTGCAACTAGGGCGCAACTAGAACGCAACTAGGGTGCAAGTAGGGCGCAACTAGGGCGCAAGTAGGGCGCAAGTAGGGTGCAAGTTTGGTACAACTAGGGCACGACTACGGTGCAAATAGGGCACCACTAGGGCGCAAGTAGGCCGCAACTAGGGCGCAACTAGTGCGCAACTAGGACGCAACTAGGACGCAACTAGGGCGCAACTAGGGCGTAACTAGGGCGCAACTAGGGCGCAACTAGGGCGCAACTAGGGCGCAACTAAGNGAACAATGGTCCGGGAATATCAGTTCTCAACTAGCAAGTACAACGCCCTTCAATCAGTAGTAGCACGGTGTGGCTACCATGCACAATGACCGACCAAAGGGCGCAACTAGGGTGCAACTAGGGCGCAACTAGAACGCAACTAGGGTGCAAGTAGGGCGCAACTAGGGCGCAAGTAGGGCGCAAGTAGGGTGCAAGTTTGGTACAACTAGGGCACGACTACGGTGCAAATAGGGCACCACTAGGGCGCAAGTAGGCCGCAACTAGGGCGCAACTAGTGCGCAACTAGGATGCAACTAGGGCACAACTAGGGCGTAACTAGGGCGCAACTAGGGTGCAACTAGGGGGCAACTACGGCGCAACCAGGCCGTAACTATGCTGCAACTAGGGCGCAACTAGGGCGCAACTAGGGCGCAACTAGGACGCAACTAGGGCACAACTAGGGCACAATGAGTGCGCAACAAGAGCACAATGAGGGCGCAACGAGGGCACAACTAGGGTACAAGTAGGGTGCAACTAGGGCGCAACTAGGGCGCAACCAGGGCGCAACTAGGGTGCAACTAGTTTACAAATTGGGCGCAACTAGGGTGCAACTTAGGTGCAACTTGGGCACAAGTAGGGTGCAACTCGAGTGCAACTAGAGCGCAACAAGGGCGCAACAAGGGTGCGACTATGGCGCAACTAGGACGTAACTAGGGCACAACTAGGGTGCAACTAGAGCCCAAGTAGGGCGTAACTAGGGCGCAACTAGGGCGCAACTAGGGCGCAACTATGGGCGCAACTAGGGCGCAACTAGGGTGCAACTAGGGCGCAACTAGGGCGCAACTAAGGCGCAATTAGGGTACAATTAGGGCGCAAGTAGGGCGCAGGTAGGGCACAAGTAGGACGCAACTACGGCGCATGTGGGGCACAATTAGGGTACAACTAGGGTACAACTAGGGCGCAACTAGGGTGCAACTAAGGCGCAAGTAGGGTACAACTAGGGCGCAAGTAGGGCGCAAGTAGGGCACAAGTAGGGCGCAACTACGGCGTAAGTGGGGCACAACTAGGGTGCAACTAGGGCATAACTAGGGTGCAACGAGGGAGCGACGAGGGCGCAACAAGGGCACAACAAGGACGCAAATAGGGCGCAACTAGGGTGCAACTAGGCTCCACTAGGGCGCAACTAGGACACAACTAGGGCGCAACTAGGGTGCAACTAGGGCGCAACTAAAGCATAACTAAGGCGCAACTAGGGCGCAACAACGGCGCAACTAGGGCGCAAGTATGGCACAAGTAGGACGCAACTAGAGTGCAACTAGGGTACAACCAGGGCGTAGCTAGTGTCCAACTGAGGCGCAACTAGGGCGCAAGTAGGGAGCCAATAGGGCGGAAGTAGGTTGCAATAAGGGTGCAAGAAGGGCGCAACTAGGACGCATCTAAGGCGCATGTAGGATAAAACTAGAGCGCAACTAGGGCGCAAGAAGGGCGCAAGTAGGGTGCAACTAGGGCAAAACTAAGGCGCAACTAGGGTGCAACTAGGGCGCAACTAGGGCGCAACTAGGGCACAACTAGGGTGGAACTAGGGCACAACTAGGGGGCAACTAGGACGCAACTAGGAGGCAACTAGGGCGCAACTAGGGCGCAACTAGGGCACAACAAGTGCACAACGAGCGCGCAACTAGGACGCAAATTACTAGGGCGTAACTAGGGTGAAACTAGGGCGCAACTAGGGCGCAACTAGGGCGCAACTAGGGTGCAACTAGTGTGCAAGTTGTGTGCAACTAGGACGTAACTAAGGCGCAACTAGGCCGCAAGTACGGCGCAACTAGGGCGCAACTAGGGGACAACTAGGGAGTAGCTAGTACCCAACTGAGGCGCAACTAGGACGCAAGTAGGCGCCAGAAGGGCACAAGTAGGGCGCAACTAGGGCGCAACTAGGGGACAACTAGGGAGTAGCTAGTACCCGACTGAGGCGCAACTAGGACGCAAGTAGGCGCCAGAAGGGCACAAGTAGGGCGCAACTAGGGCGCAACTAGGGGACAACTAGGGAGTAGCTAGTACCCGACTGAGGCGCAACTAGGACGCAAGTAGGCGCCAGAAGGGCACAAGTAGGGCGCAACTAGGGCGCAACTAGGGGACAACTAGGGAGTAGCTAGTACCCGACTGAGGCGCAACTAGGACGCAAGTAGGCGCCAGAAGGGCACAAGTAGGGCGCAACTAGGGCGCAACTAGGGGACAACTAGGGAGTAGCTAGTACCCGACTGAGGCGCAACTAGGACGCAAGTAGGCGCCAGAAGGGCACAAGTAGGGCGCAACTAGGGCGCAACTAGGGGACAACTAGGGAGTAGCTAGTACCCGACTGAGGCGCAACTAGGACGCAAGTAGGCGCCAGAAGGGCACAAGTAGGGCGCAACTAGGGCGCAACTAGGGGACAACTAGGGAGTAGCTAGTACCCGACTGAGGCGCAACTAGGACGCAAGTAGGCGCCAGAAGGGCACAAGTAGGGCGCAACTAGGGCGCAACTAGGGGACAACTAGGGAGTAGCTAGTACCCGACTGAGGCGCAACTAGGACGCAAGTAGGCGCCAGAAGGGCACAAGTAGGGCGCAACTAGGGCGCAACTAGGGGACAACTAGGGAGTAGCTAGTACCCGACTGAGGCGCAACTAGGACGCAAGTAGGCGCCAGAAGGGCACAAGTAGGGCGCAACTAGGGCGCAACTAGGGGACAACTAGGGAGTAGCTAGTACCCGACTGAGGCGCAACTAGGACGCAAGTAGGCGCCAGAAGGGCACAAGTAGGGCGCAACTAGGGCGCAACTAGGGGACAACTAGGGAGTAGCTAGTACCCGACTGAGGCGCAACTAGGACGCAAGTAGGCGCCAGAAGGGCACAAGTAGGGCGCAACTAGGGCGCAACTAGGGGACAACTAGGGAGTAGCTAGTACCCGACTGAGGCGCAACTAGGACGCAAGTAGGCGCCAGAAGGGCACAAGTAGGGCGCAACTAGGGCGCAACTAGGGGACAACTAGGGAGTAGCTAGTACCCGACTGAGGCGCAACTAGGACGCAAGTAGGCGCCAGAAGGGCACAAGTAGGGCGCAACTAGGGCGCAACTAGGGGACAACTAGGGAGTAGCTAGTACCCGACTGAGGCGCAACTAGGACGCAAGTAGGCGCCAGAAGGGCACAAGTAGGGCGCAACTAGGGCGCAACTAGGGGACAACTAGGGAGTAGCTAGTACCCGACTGAGGCGCAACTAGGACGCAAGTAGGCGCCAGAAGGGCACAAGTAGGGCGCAACTAGGGCGCAACTAGGGCATTACTACGCCGCAACGAGGACGCAACTAGGGTGTAACTATGGTGCAACTAGGGTGCAACTAGGGCGCAACTAGGGCGCAATAAGGGCGCAACTGGGGGCAACTACGGCGCAACTAGGGCGCAACTAGGGCGCAACTAGGGCGCAACTAGGGCGCAACTAGGGCGCAAATAGGGTGCAACTAGGGCGCAACTAGGGCGCAATAAGGGCGCAACTGGGGGCAACTACGGCGCAACTAGGGCGCAACTAGGGCGCAAGTACGGCGCAACTGGGGTGCAACTAGGGCGTAACTAGGGTGCAACAAGGGCACAACTAGGGCGCAACTAGGGCACAAGTAGGGTGCATATAAGGCGCAACTAGGGCACAAATAGGGTACAAGTAGGACACAACTAGGTCGCAACTATGGTACAACTAGGACGTAGCTAGTCCCCAACTGAGGCACAACTAGGGCGCAAGTAGGGTAGAAGTAGGGCGCAAGTAGGTTACAACTTGTGCGCAACCAGGGCGCAACTAGGGCGCAACTAGGGCGCAACTAGGGCACAACTAGGGCCCACCTAGGGTGCAATTAGGGCGTAATTAGGGTGCAACTAGGGCGTAAGTAGGGCGCAAGTAAGACGCAACTAGGGCGTAACTAGAGCACAATTAGGGCGTAGCTAGTGCCCAACTGAGGTGCAACTAGGGCGCAAGTAGGGCGCCAATAAGGTGAAAGTAGGGTGCAATAAGGGCGCAGGAAGGACGTAACTAGGGTGCAACTAGGGCGCAACTAAGACGCAACTAGGATGCGAGTAGGGCGCAGCTAGGGCGCAAGTAAGGCGCAAGTATGGCGCAACTAGGGCACAACTAAGGCGCAACATGGGCAAAGCTATGGTGGAACTAAGCGCAACTAGGGCAAAGCTAGGGCGCAACTAGAGCGCAACTAGGGCGCAACCAGGGCGCAACAAGGGCGCAACTAGGGTGCAACTACAGCACAAATAGGGCGCAACTGGGGCGCAACTAGAGTGCAATTAGGGCGCAATTGGGGGCAACTAGGACGCAACTAGGGCGCAACTAGGGCGCAACTAGGGCGCAATGAGGCCGCAACGAGGGCGCAACTAGAGCGCGACTAGCGTGCAACTAAGGTGCAATTAGGGTGGAACTAGGGTGCAACTAGGACGCAACTAGGGTGCAACTAGTGTGCAAGTTTGGTGCAACTAGGGCGCAACTAAGGCGCAACTAGGGTGCAAGTAGGACACAACCAAAGGTGCAACTAGGGGACAACTAGGGCGTAGCTAGTGCCCAGCTGAGGCGCAACTAGGACGCAAGTAGGCCCCAGTAGGGCGCAGGTAGGGCACAACAAGGTCGCAAGTAGGGCGCAACCAGGATGCAACTAGGGCGCAACTAGTGCGTAACTAGGGTGCAACTAAGGTGCAAGTAGGGCGCAACTAGGACGCAACTAGGGCGCCTGGGTGCAACTAGGGCGCAACTAGAGGGCAACTGGGCCACAAGTAGGGAGCAACTAGGACGCAACTAGGGCACAAATAGGGTGCAACTAGGGCGCAACTAGGGCACAACTAGGGTGCAATAAGTGCGCAACTAGGGCGCAACTAGGGCACCACTAGGACGCGACTAGGGCGCAATTTGGGTGCAACTAGGGTGCAACTAGGGCGCAACTAAGGCGCAACAAGGGCACAATTAGGGTGCAACTGGGGGCAACTAGGGTGCAACTAGGGCCCAACTAGGGCACAACTAGGGCATAACTAGGGCACAACTTGTGCGCAACTAGGGCACAACTAGGGCGCGACTAGGGTGCGATTTGGGCACGACTTGGGCGCAACTAGGGTGCAACTAGGGCGCAACTGGGGCGTAACTAGGGCGCAATTAGGAGGCAACTAGGGGCAACTAGGGCGCAAATAGGGTGCAACTAGGGCGCAACTAGGGCGCAACTAGGGCGCAACTAGGGCACAACTAGGGTACAACTGAGGCGCAACTAGGGCGCAAATAGGGCGCAACTAGGGTGCAACTAGGGCGCAACTAAGGCGCAACTAGGGTGCAAATAGGACACAAGTAGGACGCAACTAGGAGGCAACTAGGGTACAACTAGGGCATAGCTAGTGCCCAACTGAGGCGCAAATAGGGCGCAAGTATGGTGCAAGTAGGGCGCAAGTGTGTTGCAACTTGTGCACAACCAGGACGCAACTAGGACACAACTGGGGCGCAACTAGGGCTTAACTAGGATGCAAGTAGGGCGCAACTAGGGTGCAACTAGGGCACAAGTAGGGCGCAAGTAAGACGCAACTAGGGCGCAACCAGGGTGTAATTAGGGCGTATCTAGTGCCCAACTGAGGCGCAACAACGGCACAAGTAGGGCGCCAGTAGGGTGTAAGTAGGGAGCAATAAGGGCGCAAGAAGGACGCAACTAGGGCGCTACTAGGACGCAACTAAGACGCAACTAGGGTGCGAGTAGGGCGCAACTAGGGCACAAGTAGGGCGCAAGTAGGGCGCAAGTAGGGTGTAAGTAGGGAGCAATAAGGGCGCAAGAAGGACGCAACTAGGGCGCTACTAGGACGCAACTAAGACGCAACTAGGGTGCGAGTAGGGCGCAACTAGGGCACAAGTAGGGCGCAAGTAGGGCGCACCTACAGCGCAACTAGGGCGCAACTAGGGTGCAACTAGGGGGCAACTAGGGCGCAACAAGGGCGCAATGAGGGCACAACTAGGGCGCAACGAGGGCGTAACAAGGATGCAACTAGGGTGCAACTAGGGTGAACCTAGGGCGCAACTAGGGTGCAATTAGGACGCAACTAGGGTGCAACTAGGGTGCAACTAGGGCACAAGTAGGGCACAACTAGGGGAAAACTACGACACAACTAGGTCGCAACTAGGTCGCAACTAGGGCGCAACTAGGGTGCAACTAGGGCACAACTAGGGCGCAACCAGGGCGCAACTAGGGCGTAGCTAGGGCACAACTAGGGTGCAACTAGGGCACAACTAGGGTGCAACTAGTGTGCAAGTTGGATGCAACTAAGGCGCAACTAGGGCGCAACTAGGGCACAACTAGGGCGCAACCAGGGCGCAACTAGGGCGTAGCTAGGGCACAACTAGGGTGCAACTAGGGCACAACTAGGGTGCAACTAGTGTGCAAGTTGGATGCAACTAAGGCGCAACTAAGGCACAACTAGCGCACAAGTAGGGGACAAGTTGGTTGCAACTAGGGCGCAACTAGGGCACAACTAGCGCGTAGCTAGTGTCCAACTGAGGCACAACTAGGGCACAAGAAGGGTGCCAGTAGGGTGCAAGTAGGGTGCAATAAGGGCGTAAATTGGGTGGAACTAGAGTGCCACTAGGGCGCAAAAAGAGCGCAACTAGGGCGTGAATAGGGCACGACTAGGGCGCAACTAGGGCGCAACTAGGGCGCATTTAGGGCGCAACTTGGGTAAAACTAGGACGCAAGTAGGTTGGAAGTAGGGCACAACTAGGGCGCAACTAGGGCGTAACTAGGTTACAACTAGGGTACAACTAGGGTGCAACAATGGCGCAAGTAGGGCGCAAGGAGGGCTCAAGTAGGGCGTAAGTATGGCGTAACTACGGCACAAGTGGAACACAACTAGAGCGTAACAAGGGTGCAACTAGGGCGCAACTTGAGCGCAACAAGGGCGCAACGAGGGCGCAACGAAGGCGCAACGAGGGTGGAACGAGGGCGCAACAAGGGCGCAACTAGGTCGCAACTATGGCGCAACTAGGGCGCAACTAGGGCGCAACTATGGCGCAACTAGGGCGCAACTAGGGTACAACTAAGGTGCAAAAAGGATGCAACTAGGGCGCAACTTGGGCGTAACTAGGACACAACTAAGGCGTAACTAAGGTGCAACTAAGGCGTAACTAAGGTGCAAATAGGCCGCAAGTAGGGAACAAATAGGATGCGGATAGGGCGCAAGTGGGGTACTACTAGGGTGTAGCTGGTGCCCGAATGAGGCGCAACAAGGGCGAGAGTAAGGCGCAAGTAGGGCGCAACTATGGCGCAACTAGGGTGCAACTAGGGCGCAACTAGGGCGCAACTAGGGCGCAAGTAGGGCGCAACTAGGGCACAACAAGGGCACGTCTAGGGCGCAACTAGTGCACAACTAGGGCACAACTAGGGCGCAACTAGGACGCAACTAGGGTACAACTAGGGCGCAACGAGGGCACAACCAGGGTCCAACTAGTGTGCAACTAGGGCGCAACTAGGGGGCTACTAGGGCACGACTAGGGCGCAACTTGGGTGCAACTAGGACGCAACTAGGGCGCAACTAGCGCGCAACTATGGCACAACTAGGGCGCAATTGGGGCGCAAATGGGGACAACTAGGACGCAACTAGGGCGCAACTAGGGCGCAACTAGGGCACAACTAGGGCACAACTAGGGTGCAACTAGGGCACGAATAGGGCGCGACTTGGGTGCAACTAGGGCACAACTAAGGCCCAACATGGGCAAACCTAGGGTGCAACTAGGCGCAACTAGGGAAAAACTAGGGCGCAACTAAGGCGCAACCAGGGCGCAACTAGGGCGCAACAAGGGCGCAACTAGGGTGCAACTAGAGTGCAACTAGGACGCAACTGGGGCGCAACTAGGGCGCAATTAGGGCGTAACTTGGAGCAACTAGGGCGCAACTAGGGCGTAGCTAGGGCGCAACTAAGGCGCAACTAGGGCACAACTAGGGCGCCCTGTGCAACTAGGACGCAACTAGGGCGCAACGAGGGCGCAACTAGGGCGTAGCTAGGGCGCAACTAAGGCGCAACTAGGGCACAACTAGGGCGCCCTGTGCAACTAGGACGCAACTAGGGCGCAACGAGGGCGCAACTAGGGCGTAGCTAGGGCGCAACTAAGGCGCAACTAGGGCACAACTAGGGCGCCCTGTGCAACTAGGACGCAACTAGGGCGCAACGAGGGCGCAACTAGGGCGTAGCTAGGGCGCAACTAAGGCGCAACTAGGGCACAACTAGGGCGCAACTTGGGCGCAACTAGGGTGCAACTAGGGCACAACTAGGGTACAACTAGGGCGCAACTAGGGCGCAAATAGGGCGCAACTAGGGCGCAACTAGGGCGCAACTAAGGCACAACTAGGGTGCAAATAGGACACAAGTAGGACGCAAGTAGGAGGCAACTAGGGTACAACTAGGGCATAGCTAGTGTTCAACTGAGGCGCAAATAGGGCGCAAGTATGGTGCAAATAGGGCGCAAGTATGTTGCAACTTGTGCGCAACCAGGGCGCAACTAGGACACAACTGGGGCGCAACTAGGGCTTAACTAGGATGCAAGTAGGGCACAACTAGGGTGCAACTAGGGCACAAGTAGGGCGCAAGTAAGACGCAACTAGGGCGCAACTAGGGCACAATTAGGGCGTATCTAGTGCCCAACTGAGGCGCAACAACGGCGCAAGTAGGACGCCAGTAGGGTGTAAGTAGGGTGCAATAAGGGCGCAAGAAGGATGCAACTAGGGTGCAACTAGGACGCAACTAAGACGCCACTAGGGTGCTAGTAGGACGCAACTAGGGCACAAGTAGGGCGCAAGTAGGGCGCAACTACGGCGCAAGTAGGGCGCAACTAGGGCGCAACTAGGGAGCAACTAGGGCGCAACAAGGGCGCAATGAGTGCACAACTAGGGCGCAACGAGGGCGCAACGAGGGTGCAACTAGGGCGCAACTAGGGTGCAACTAGGGCGCAACTAGGGTGCAATTAGGACGCAACTAGGGTGCAACTAGGGCGCAACTAGGGCGCAAGTAGGGCGCAAGTAGGGCGCAACTAGGGCGCAAGTAGGGCGCAACTAGGGCGCAACTAGGGCGCAACTAGGGCGCAAGTAGGGCGCAAGTAGGGCGCAACTAGGGCGCAAGTAGGGCGCAACTAGGGCGCAACTAGGGCGCAACTAGGGCGCAAGTAGGGCGCAAGTAGGGCGCAACTAGGGCGCAAGTAGGGCGCAACTAGGGCGCAACTAGGGCGCAACTAGGGCGCAAGTAGGGCGCAAGTAGGGCGCAACTAGGGCGCAAGTAGGGCGCAACTAGGGCGCAACTAGGGCGCAACTAGGGCGCAAGTAGGGCGCAAGTAGGGCGCAACTAGGGCGCAAGTAGGGCGCAACTAGGGCGCAACTAGGGCGCAACTAGGGCGCAAGTAGGGCGCAAGTAGGGCGCAACTAGGGCGCAAGTAGGGCGCAACTAGGGCGCAACTAGGGCGCAACTAGGGCGCAAGTAGGGCGCAAGTAGGGCGCAACTAGGGCGCAAGTAGGGCGCAACTAGGGCGCAACTAGGGCGCAACTAGGGCGCAAGTAGGGCGCAAGTAGGGCGCAACTAGGGCGCAAGTAGGGCGCAACTAGGGCGCAACTAGGGCGCAACTAGGGCGCAAGTAGGGCGCAAGTAGGGCGCAACTAGGGCGCAAGTAGGGCGCAACTAGGGCGCAACTAGGGCGCAACTAGGGCGCAAGTAGGGCGCAAGTAGGGCGCAACTAGGGCGCAAGTAGGGCGCAACTAGGGCGCAACTAGGGCGCAACTAGGGCGCAAGTAGGGCGCAAGTAGGGCGCAACTAGGGCGCAAGTAGGGCGCAACTAGGGCGCAACTAGGGCGCAACTAGGGCGCAAGTAGGGCGCAAGTAGGGCGCAACTAGGGCGCAAGTAGGGCGCAACTAGGGCGCAACTAGGGCGCAACTAGGGCGCAAGTAGGGCGCAAGTAGGGCGCAACTAGGGCGCAAGTAGGGCGCAACTAGGGCGCAACTAGGGCGCAACTAGGGCGCAAGTAGGGCGCAAGTAGGGCGCAACTAGGGCGCAAGTAGGGCGCAACTAGGGCGCAACTAGGGCGCAACTAGGGCGCAAGTAGGGCGCAACTAGGGCGCAACTAGGGCGCAACTAGGGCGCAACTAGGGCACAACTAGGGTGCAACTAGGGCGCAACTAGGGCGCAACTTGGGCGTAACTAGGGCACAACTAAGGCGTAACTAAGGTGCAACTAAGGCGCAACTAAGGTGCAAATAGGGCGCAAGTACGGCACAAATAGGACGTGGCTAGGGTGCAACTAGGGTACTACTACGGCGTAGCTGGTGCCCGAATGAGGCGCAACAAGGGCGAGACTAGGGCGCAAGTAGGGCGCAACTAGGGCGCAACTAGGGTGCAACTAGGGCGCAACTAGGGCGCAACTAGGGCGCAAGTAGGGCGCAACTAGGGCACAACTAGGGCACGTCTAGGGTGCAACTAGTGCACAACTAGGGCGCAACTAGGGCGTAACTAGGACGCAACTAGGGCACAACTAGGGGGCAACTAGGGCGCAACGAGGGTGCAACCAGGATGCAACTAGTGTGCAACTAGGGCGCAATTAGGGGACAACTAGGGCGCGACTAGGGCGCAACCTGGGTGCAACTAGGACGCAACTAGGGCGCAGCTAGCGCGCAACTATGGCACAACTAGGGCGCAATTGGGGCGCAAATGGGGACAACTAGGACGCAGTTAGGGCGCAACTAGGGCACAACTAGGGCACAACTACGGCACAATTAGGGCGCAACTAGGGCACGACTAGGGCGCGACTTGGGCGCAACTAGGGCACAACTAAGGCGCAACATGGACAAAGCTAGGGTGCAACTAGGCGCAACTAGGGAAAAGCTAGGGCACAACTAGGGCGCAACTAGGGCGCAACTAGGGCGCAACAAGGGCGCAACTAGGGTGCAACTAGAGCGCAACTAGGGTGCAACTGGGGCACAGCTAGGGCGCAATTAGGGCGTAACTGGGGGCAACTAGGGCGCAACTAGGGTGCAACTAGGGTGCAAATAGGGCGCAACTGGGGCGCAATGAGGATGCAGCGAGGGCGCAACTAGGGCGCAACTAGGGCGCAACTAGGGCAAATTTATGATGCAATTGGGGTGCAACTAGGACGCAACTAGGGTGCAACTAGTGTGCAAGTTTGGCGCAACTAGGGCGCAACTAAGGCGCAACTAGGGTGCAAGTAGGACGCAACCAAGGGTGCAACTAGGGGACAACTAGGGCGTAGCTAGTGCCCAAGTAAGGCGCAACTAGGGCACAAGTAGGGGCCAGTAGGATTCATGTAGGGCGCAACAAGGACGCAACTAGGACGCAACTAGGAGGCAACTAGGGTGCATCTAGTGCGTAACTAGGGTGCAATTAAGGAGCAAGTAGGGCGCAACTAGGGCGCAACTAGGGCGCCCGGTGCAACTAGGGCGCAACTATGGGGCAACTAGGGCACAACTAGGGGGCAACTAGGACGCAACTAGGGCACAAATAGGGTGCAACAAGTATGCAACTAGGGCGCAACTAGGGTGCAATAAGTGCGCAGCTAGGGCACAACTAGGGCGCGACTAGGGCGCAACTAGGGCGCGACTTGCGCGCAACTAGGGCGCAACTAGGGCGCAACTAGGGCGTAATTAGGGTGCAACTGGGGACAACTAGGACGCAACTAGGGCCCAACCAGGGCGCAACTAGGGCGCAACTAGGGCGCAACTAGAGTACAACTAGTGCGTAACTAGGGCGCAACTAGGGCGCGACAAGGGTGCGACTTGGGCGTGACTTGGGCGCAACTAGGGTGCAACTAGGGCGCAACTAGGGCGCAACTAGGGTGCAATTAGGAGGCAACTGGGGGCAACAAGGCGACAAATAGGGCGCAACTATGGCGCAACCAGGGCGCAACTAGGACGCAACTAGGGTGCAACTAGGGCGCAACTAGGGCGCAAATAGGGCGCAACTAGGGTGCAACTAGGCGGCAACTAGGGCACAACTAGAGCGCAACTAGGGCGCAGCTAGGGCGCAACTAGGACTTAACTGGAGCCCAACTAGAGCGTAACAAGGGTGGAACAAGGGCGCAACAAGGGCGCAATAATGGCGCAGCTAGGGCACAAATAGGGTACAAGTACGGGGCAACTAGGGTGCAACTAGGGTACAACCAGGGCGTAGCTAGTCCCCAACTGAGGCGCAACCAAGGCACAAGTAGGGTGCAAGTAGGGCGCAAGTATGTTGCAACTTGTGCACAACCAGGGCGCAACTAGGGCGCAACTAGGGCGCAACTAGGGCGCAACTAGGGCACAATTAGGGCACAACTAAGGTGCAAGTAGGGCGCAACTAGGGTGCAACTAGGGCGCAAGTAGGGATCAAGTAAGACGCAACTAGGGTGCAACTAGGGCACAATAAGGACGTAGCTAGTGCCCAACTAAGGCGCAAGTAGGGAGCAAGTAGGACGCAACTAGGAGGCAACTAGGGTGCAACTTGTGCGCAGCGAGGGCGCAACTAGGACGCAACTAGGGTGCAACTAAGGCGCAACAAGGGTGCAAGAAGGGCACAATTAGGGTGCAACTAGGGCGCAACTAAGACTCAACTAGGGTACAAGTAGGGCACAACTAGGGCACAAGTAGGGCGCAAGTAGGGCGCAACTAGGGCACAACCAAGGCACAACAAGGGTGCAACTAGGGCGCAATTGGGCGCAACCAGGGCGCAACTAGGGTGCAACTTGTGCGCAGCGAGGGCGCAACTAGGACGCAACTAGGGTACAACTAGGGAGCAACTAGGACGCAACTAGGGCGTAACTAGGGTGCAACTAGTCTGCAAGTTGGGCGCAACTAGGGTGCAACTAAGGCGCAACTAGGGCGTAAGTAAGATGCAAGTAAGGACGAAACTATGGGTCAACTAGGGCGTAGCTAGTGCCCAACTGAGGCGCAACTATAGCGCAAGTAGGCGCCAGTAGGGCGAAAGTAGGGCGCAACTAGGGCGCAACTAGGGCGCAACTAGGACGCAACTAGGACGCAACTAGTGCGTAACTATGGTGCAACTAGGGTGCAAGTAGGGCACAACTAGGGCAAAACTAGGGCGCCCGGGAGTAACTAGGGTGCAACTAGGGGGAAACTAGGGCGCAACTAGGACGCAACTAAGATGCAACTAGGGCACAACTAGGGTGCAACGAGGGCGCCACTAGGACGCACCCAGGGGGTAACTAGTGCGCAACTATGGTACAACTAGGGCGCGACTAGGGCGCAACTTGGGCGCAACTAGGGCACAACTAGGGTACAACTAGGGCGCAAGTAGGGCGCAAGTAGGGCGCAATTAGGGCGCAACTGGGGGTAACTAGGGCACAAATAAGGTGCAACTAGGTTGCAACTAGAGCACAACTAGGACACAACTGGGGTGCAACTAGGGCACAACTAGGGTACAACTAGTGCGTAACTAGGGCGCAACTAGGGCGCAACTAGGGCGCGAATAGGGCGTGACCTGGGCACAACTAGGGCTCAACTAGGGCGCAACTAGGACGCAACTAGGGCGCAATTAGGGCACTACAGGAGGCAACTAGGGCGCAACTAGGACGCAACTAGGACGCATCTAGGGCGCAACTAAGGCGCAACTAGGGCGCAACTAGGGCGCAACTAGGGCGCAACTATGGCGGAAGTAGGGCGCAAATAGGGCACAAGTAGCACACAACTAGGGCGCAAGTAGGGTACAACTAGGGCGTATTTAGTGCCCAATTGAGGCGCAACTAGGGCGCAACTAGGGCGCAACTAAGACGCAACTAGGGTGCAATTAGGACGCAACTAGGGCGCAAGTAGGGCGCGAGTAGAGTGCGACCAGGGCATAACTAAGGCGCAACTAGGGCGACACTACGGCGCAACTAGGACGCAACTAGGGCGCAACTAGGCCACAACTAGGGCGCAACTAGGGGGCAACTTGGGGCGCAACTAGAGTGCAACTAGGGCGTAACAAAAGGCGCAACTAGGACGCAACTAGGGCGCAACTAGGCCACAACTAGGGCGCAACTAGGGGGCAACTTGGGGCGCAACTAGAGTGCAACTAGGGCGTAACAAAAGGCGCAACTAGGACGCAACTAGGGCGCAACTAGAGCACAACTAGGACGCAACTAGGGCGTAACAAGGGTACAACGAGGGCGCAACTAGGACACAACGAGGATGCAATGAGTGCACAACTAGGGCACAACTAGGGCGCAAGTAGGGCGCAAGTAAGGCGCAAATAGGATCAACTAGGGCGCAACTAGGGTGCAACTAGGGTGCAACTAGAGCACAACTTGAGCACAACTACGATGCAACTAGGTCACAACTAGGGCGCAACTAGGGCGCAACTAGGGCGCAACAAGGGCGCATTTATGTCGCAACCGGGGCGCAACTAGGGCGTAACTAGGGCGTAACTAGGGCACAACTAGGGTGCAACTAGGGCACAACTAGGGTGCAACTAGTTTGCAAGTTGGGCGCAACTTAGGTTCAACTAAGGCGCAACTAGCGTGCAACAAGGGCACAAGTAGGACAAAACTAGAGCGCAACTAGGGCATAACTAGGGCATAGCTAGTGTCTAACTAAAGCACAACTAGGGTGCCGGTAGGGCGCAAGTATGGTGCTAAAAGGGCGCAAATATGGTGCAACTAGAGCGCAACTACGGCGCAACTAGGGTGCAACTAGGGCGTGACTAGGGCGCGACTAGGGCGCGACTAGGGCGCAACTAGGGCGCAACTAGGGCGCAACTACGGCGCAACTAGGACACAACTAGGGCGCAACTAGGGTGTAACTGGGGCGCAGCTCGGGTGCAACTAGGGTGCAAGTAGGGCGAAACTAGAACGCAACTAGGGCGCAACAATGGTGCAAGTAGGGCGCAAGTAGGACATAATGAGGGCGCAAGTAGGGCGCAACTAGGGCGCAAGTAGGACATAATGAGGGCGCAAGTAGGGCGCAACTACGGCACATGTGGGGCACAACTAGGGTGTAACAAGGGTGCAACTAGGGTGCAACTTGAGTGCAACGAGGGCGCAACAAGGGCGCAACGAGGGCGCAACGAGGGCGCAACAAGGGCGCAACAAGGGCGCAACAAGGGCGCAACTAGGGTGCAACTAGGGCGTCACTAGGGCACATTTAGGGCGCAACTAGGGTGCAACTAGGGCGCAACTAGGGCGCAACTTGGGACCAACTAGGGTGCAACTAAGGCGCAACTAAGGCGCAACTAGGGCACAAGTAGGGCACAAGTAGGACGTAGCTAGGGCGCAACTAGGGTACAACTAGGGCGTAGCTAGTGCCCAAGTGAGACGCAGCTATGGCGATAGTAGGACGCAAGTAGGGCGCAACTAGGGAGCAACTAGGGTGCAACTATGGCGCAACTAGGGCACAACTAGGGCGCAACTAGGGCGCAACTAGGGCGCAAGTACGGCGCAAGTAGGGCGCAACTAGGGCACATCTAAGGCACAACTAGGGCGCAACTAGGACGCGAATAGGGCGCAACCAGGACGCAACTAGGGCACAACTAGGACGCAACTAGGGCGCAACTAGGGTGTAACTAGGGTGCAACTAGGGTGCAACTAAGGCGCAACAAGGGCGCGACTAGGGCGTGACTAGAGCGAGACTAGGGTGCGACTTTGGCGCAACTACAGTGCAACTAGGGCGCAACTAAGGCGCAACTAGGGCGCAACTAGGGTGCAATTAGGACGCAACTGGGGGAAACTACGGCATAGCTAGTGCCCAACTGAGGCGCAACTAGGGCGCAAATAGGGCACCAGTAGGGTGCAAGTTTGGTGCAATAACGGCGCAAGAAGGGTGCAACTACGGTGCAACTAGGGCGCAACTAGGACGCACCTAGGGCACACGTAGGGCGCAACTAGGGCGCAACTAGGGCGCAAGTAGGGCGCAAGTATGGGGCAAGTGCGGCACAACTATGGTGCAACTAGGGCACAACGAGGGCGTAACTAGGGCACAACTAGGGTGCAACTAGTGTGCAAGTTGGGCGCAACTAGGGCGCAACTAAGGGGCAACTAGGGCGCAAGTAGGGCGCAACCAGAGCGCAATTAGGGCGCAACTAGGTCGGAACTAGGGCGCAACTAGGGCGTAAGAAGGGTGCAACTAGGGTACAACTAGAGCGCAAGTATGGCACAACTAGGGCGCAACTAGGGCACAACTAGGGTACAACTCGTGCGCAAGTTGGGCGCAACTAAGGCACTACTAGAGCGCAACTAGCGCGCAAGTAGGGCACAAGTAGGACGCAACTAGCACGCAAGTAGGGAACACCTAGGGCGTAGCTAGTGCCCAACTAAGGCACAACTAGAGCGCAAGTAGGGTGCTTGTAGGGCGCAAGTAGGGTACAATAAGGGTGCAACTAGGACGCAACTAGGGTGCAACTAGGGCGCAACTAGGGCGCAACTAGGGCGCGACTAGGGCGCAACTACGGCACACTTAGGGCGCAACAAGGGCACAACTAGGGCGCAACTAGGGTGCAACTTGGGCATAACTAAGGCGCAACTAGGGCACAACTAGGACGCAACTAGGCCGCATCTAGGGCGCAACCAAGGCGCAGCTAGGCCGTAACTAGGGCGCAACTAAGGCGCAACTAGGGCGCAAGTAGGGCACAAGTAGGACGCAACTAGGGCGCAACTAAGTTACAACTAGGGCGTAGCTAGTGCCCAACTGAGGTGCAACTAGGACGCAAGTAGGACACAAGTAGGGTGTAACTAATGGGCAACTAGGGCGCAACTAGGGCGCAACTAGGACGCAACTAGGGCGCAATGAGGGCGCAACTAGGGCGGAACTAGGGCGCAACTAGGGCACAACTAGGGCGCAACAAGGGTGTAACTAGGGCGCAACTAGGGCGCAACTAGGGCGCAACTAGGGCGCAACTAGGACGCAAATAGGACGCAACTAGGGCATAACTAAGGCGGAACTAGGGCGGAACTAGGATGCAAATAGGGTGCAACCAGTGTGCAACTAGGGCGCAACTAGGGCACAAATAGCGCGTGACTAAGGCGCGACTTGGGCGCAACTTGGTTGCAACTAGGGCGCAACAAGGGTGCAACTAGGGCGCAACTAGGTTACACGTAGGGCGCAAATGGGGGCAACTTGGGCGCAACTAAGGCATGACTAGGGTGCAAGTAGGATGCAATTAGGGCACATATAGGGCGCAACTACGGCACAGTGGGGCACAACTAGGGCGTAACAAGGGTACAACTAGGGCACAACTTGAGCACACGAGGGCGCAACAAGGGCGCAACGAGCTCGCAACGAGGGCGCAACAAGGGCGCAACAAGGGCGCAACTAGGACGCAACTAGGGCGCAACTAAGGCGCAACTAGGCCGCAACTAGGGCGCAACTAGGGTGCAACTAGGGCGCAACAAGGGCGCAACGAGCTCGCAACGAGGGCGCAACAAGGGCGCAACAAGGGCGCAACTAGGACGCAACTAGGGCGCAACTAAGGCGCAACTAGGCCGCAATTAGGGCGCAAATAGGGTGCAACTAGGGCGCAACTAGGTCGCAACTAGGACGCAACTAAGGCGCAACTGACGCGCAACTAGGGCGCAAGTAGGGCACAAGTAGGACGCAGCTAGGGAGCAACTAGTGCGCAACTAGTGCGCAACTATGGCGCAACTAGGGCGCAACTAGGGCGCAGCTAGGGCGCAACTAGGGTGCAACTAGGTTGCAACTAGGGTGCAACTAGGACGCAACTAGGACGCAACTAGGGCACAACTAGGGCGTAACTAGGGCGCAAATATGGTGCAACTAGGGTGCAACTAGGGTGCAACTAGGGTGCAACTAAGGCGCAAGTAAGGCGCGACTAGGGGGCGACTAGGGCGCGACTAGGGCGCAACTAGGCCGCGATCTGGGCGCAACTAGGGTGCAACTAGGGTGCAACTAAGGCGTTACTAGGGAACAACTAGGCCTCAATTAGGACGCAGCTAGGGGCAACTAGGGCGTAACTAGTGCCCAACTAAGGCGCAACTAGGGCGCAAGTAGGGCGCCTGTATGGTACAAGTTTGGTGCAATAAGGACGCAAGAAGGTCACACCTAGGGTCAACTAGGGCGCAACTAGGACGCACCTAGGGCACAAGTAGGGCACAACTAGGGCACAACTAGGGTGGAAGTAGGGCGCATGTAGGGCACAAGTAGGACGCAAGTAGGGCGCAACTAGGGTGCAACTATGGCGCAACTAGGGCGCAACTAGGGTGCAACTAGTGTGCAAGTTGGGAGCAACTAGGACGCAACTAAGACGCAAGTAGGGCGCAAGTAGGGTGCAACTAGAGCGCAACTAGGGTGCAACTAGGGCGCAACTAGGGTGCGACTAGGGTGTAACTAGGGTGCAACTAAGGCGCAAGTAAGGCGCGACTAGGGGGCGACTAGGGCGCAACTATGGCGCAACTAGGGCGCAACTAGGGTGCGACCAGGGCGCAACTAGGGCTCAACTAGGGCGCAACTAGGGCGCAACTAGGGCGCAACTAGGGCGCAACTAGGGAGTAACTAGGGCGCAACTAGGGCGCAACTAGGGCGCAACTAGGCTGCGTCTAGGGCGCAACTAATGCGCAACAAGGGCGCAACTAGGGCGCAACTAAGGGACAACTAGGGTGTGAGTAGGGCACAAGTAGGACGCAACTAGGGCGTAACTAGGGTACAACTAGGGCATAGACAGTGCCCAACTGAGGCGCAACTAGGGCGCAACTAGGGCACGAGTAGGGCGCAAATAGGGTGCAACTAGTGCGCAACTAGGGTGCAGCTAGGGCGCAACTGAGGCGCAACTAGGGTGCAACTAGGGTGCAACTAGGGCACAACTAGGGCGCAACTAGGGTACAACTAGGGCCAAACTAGGGCGCAACTAGGGCGCAACTAGGCTGCGTCTAGGGCGCAACTAATGCACAACTAGGGCGCAACTAGGGCGCAACTAAGGGACAACTAGGGCGCGAGTAGGGCACAAGTAGGACGCAACTAGGGCGACACTAGGGTACAACTAGGGCATAGACTGCCCAACTGAGGCGCAACTAGGGCGCAACTAGGGTGCAAGTAGGGCGCAAATAGGGTGCAACTAGTGCGCAACTAGGGTGCAACTAGGGCGGAACTAGGGCGCAACTAGGGGACAACTAGGGCGCGACTAGGGCGCAAGTAGGACGCAACTAGGGCGACACTAGGGTACAACTAGGGCATAGACTGCCCAACTGAGGCGCAACTAGGGCGCAACTAGGGTGCAAGTAGGGCGCAAATAGGGTGCAACTAGTGCGCAACTAGGGTGCAACTAGGGCGGAACTGAGGCGCAACTAGGGCGCAACTAGGGTGCAACTAGGGCACAACTAGGGCGTAACTAGGGTGTATCTAGGGCGCAACTAGGGCGCTACTAGGGTGCAACTAGGGCGCAACTAGGGTGCAACTAGGGTGCAACTAGGGTGTAGCTAGGGCAAGACTAGGGCACAACTAGGACACAACTAGGTCGCAACTAGGGCGCAACTAGGACGCAACTAGGGCGCAACTAGGGCGCAACTAGGGCGCAACTATTATGCAACCAGGGTGCAATCAGGGCGCAACTAGTGCGCAACCAGGGCGCAAGTAGGGTGCAACTAGGCCGCAACTAGGGCGCAACTAGGGTGCAACTAGGGCGCAACTAGGGCGCGACTAGGACGCAACTAGGGCGCAAGTAGGGCACAAGTAACACACAACTAGGGTAAAACTAGGGCTCAACTAGGGCATAGCTAGTATCCAACTAAGGCGCAAGTAGGACGCCAGTAGGACGTAAGTAGGGTTCAAGAAGGGAGTAAGAAGGGCGCAACTAGGGTGCAACTAGAGCTCAACTAGGACGCGACCAGGGCGCAAGTAGGGCGCAACTAGGGTGCAGATAGGGTGCAAGTAGGGCGCAAGTAGGGTGCAACTAGGGCACAACTAAGGTGCAATTAGGGCGCAACAAGGGCGCAACTACGGCATAACTAGGGCGCAACTAGAGTGTAACTATGGCACAACTAGGGCGCAACTAAGACGTAACTAGGGCGCAACTAGGACGCAACTAGGGTGCAACTAGGATGCAACTAGGGCGTAACTAGGGCATATATAGGGTGTAACTAGAGCGCAACTAGGGCACAACTAGGGCACAACTAGGACACAACTAGGTCGCAATTAGGGCGCAACTAGGGTGCAACTAGGGTGCAACTAGGGCGCAACCAGGGCACAACCAGGGCGCAACTAGGGTGCAACTAGGGCACAACTAGGGCGCAACTAGGGCGCAACTAAAGTGCAACTAGTGTGCAAGTTGGGCGCAATAATGGCGCATCTGAGGCGCAATTAGCGCGCAAGTATGGCATAAGTAGGGTTCATCTAGGGCGCAATTATGGCACAACAAGGGCATAGCTAGTGCCCAAATAAGGAACAACCAGGGCACAAGAAGGGTGCCAGTAGGGCGCAAGTAGGGTGTAATAAGGGCACAAATAGGGTGCAACTAGAGCGCAACTAGGGCGCAACTAGGGCGCAACTAGGTCGTGACTAGGGCACGACTATGGCGTGACTAGGGCGCAACTAGGGCGCAAGTAGGGTGCGACTAGGGTGCAGCTAGGGTGCAGCTAGGGTGCAACTAGGGCGCAACTATGGCGCAACTAGGGCGCAACTAGGGCACAACTAGGGCGAAACTAGGGCGCAACTAGGGCGCAACAAGGGTGCAACTAGAGTGCAAGTAGGGCGCTAGTAGGGAGCAACTACGGCACAAGAAGGGCACAAATAGGGCACAACAAGGGCGTAATTCAAGCGCAACGAGGGCGCAACAAGGGTGCAATGAGGGCGCAACAAGGGTGCAACAAATGCGCAACTAGGGGGCAACTAGGGCGCAACTAGGGTACAACTAGGGCGCAACTAGGGCGCACCTAGGACGGAACTAGGGCGCAACCAGGGCAAAACTAAGGCGCAACTATGGCGCAAATATGGCACAAGTAAGACGCAAATAGGGCACAAATAGGGCACAACTAGGACGTAGCTAGTGTCCAACTGAGGGCAACGAGGGGGCAAGTAGAGCGCTAGTAGGGTGTAAGTTTGGTGCAATAAGGGCGCAAGAAGGGCGCAACGAGGGTGCAACTAGGGCGTAACTCGGACGCACCTAGGGCGCAAGAAGGGCGCAACTAGGGCGCAACTAGGGCACAAGTAGGGCACAACTAGGATGCAACTGGCGCGCACTTAGGGCACAACTAGGGCATAGGTAGTGCCCAACTAAGGCACAACTAGGGCGCAAGTCGGGTGCCAGTAGGGCGCAAGTAGGGTGCAACAAGGGCGCAAATAAGGTGCAACTGAGGTGGAAATAGGACACAACTAGAGCACAATTAGGGCGCAACTAGAGCGCGACTAGGGCGCAGCTAGGGCACAACTATGGGCGCAACTACGGCGCAACTACGGCGCAACTAGGGTGCAACTAGGGCGCACTTTGGGCCCCACTAGGGCGCAACTAGGGCGCACTTTGGGCCCAACTAGGGCACAACTAGGGCACAACTAGGGCGCAACTAGGGCCCAACTAGGGCGCACCTAGGGCCTAACTAGGGCGCAACCAGGGCAAAACTAAGGCGCAACTATGGCGCAAATATGGCACAAGTAAGACGCAACTAGGGCACAAATAGGGCACAACTAGGACGTAGCTAGTGCCCAACTGAGCGCAACAAGGGCGCAAGGAGGGCGCCAATAGGGTATAAGTTTGGTGCAATGAGGGCGCAAGAAGGGCGCAACGAGGGTGCAACTAGGGCACAACTCGGACGCACCTAGGGCGCAAGAAGGGTGCAACTAGGGCGCAACTAGGGCCCAAGTAGGGCACAACTAGGGCGCAACTGGCGTGCAATTAGAGCACAACTAGGGCGTAGGTAGTGCCCAACTAAGGCACAACTAGGGCGCAAGTCGGGTGCCAGTAGGGCGCAAGTAGGGTGCAACAAGGGCGCAAATAAGGTGCAACTGAGGCCGAACTAGGACACAACTAGGGCACAATTAGGGCGCAACTAGGGCGCAACTATGGGCGCAACTACAGCGCAACCACAGCGCAACTAGGATGCAACTGGGGTATAACTAGGGCGCAACTAGGATGCAACTAGGGCGCAACTAGGCCGCATCTAGGGCGCAACTAAGGCGCAACTAGGGCGTAACTAGGGTGCAACTAAGGCGCAACTAGGATGCAAGTATGGCGCAAGTAGGACACAACTAGGGCGCAACTAGGGTACAACTAGGGCGTAGCTAGTGCCCAACTCAGGCACAACTAGGGCGCAAGAAGGGCACAAGTAGGGCGCAAGTAGGACACAACTAGGGCACAATTAGGGCGCAACTAGGCCGCATCTAGGGCGCAACTAAGGCGCAACTAGGATGCAACTGGGGTACAACTAGGGCGTAGCTAGTGCCCATTTTGTTCACAACTAGGGCGCAAGAAGGGCACAAGTAGGGCGCAAGTAGGGTGCAACTAGAGTGCAACTAGGGCGCAACTAGGGCGCAACTAGGGTGCAACTAGGGCGGAACTAGGGTGCAACTAGGGCGCAGCCAGGGTGCATCTAGGGTGCAACTAGGGCGCAACTAGGACGCAACTAGGGTACAACTAGAGCGCAACTAGGGCACAACTATGGCGCAACCAGGGCGCTACAAGGGTGCAACTAGGGTGCAACTAGGGCGAAACTAGGGCAAAACTAGGACACAACTAGGTCACAACTAGGACGCAACTAGGACGCAACTAGGGCGCAACTAGGGCGCAACTAGGGTGCAACTAGGGTGCAACTAGGGCGCAAGTAGGACGCATGTAAGACACAACTAGGGTACAACTAGGGTACAACTAGGGCGTAGCTAGTGCCCAACTAAGGTGCAACTATGGTGCAAGTAGGCGCCAGTAGGGCGCAAGAAGGGTACAACTAGGGTGCAAGTAGGCACAATTAGGTTGCAACTAGGGCGCAACTAGGGTGCAACTAGGGTGCAACTACGACGCAACTAGGGAACAACTAGGGCGCAACTAGGGTGCAACTAGAGCACAACAACGGTGCAACTAGGACACAACTAGAGCACAACTAGGGCGGGACTAGGGTGCCGCTAGGGGGCAACCGGGGCGCACCCAGGGCGCAACTAGGGCGCAACTAGGGTGCAACTAGGGCGCAACTGGGGCGCAACCAGGGCGCAACTATCGCGCAACTAGGGCACAACTAGGACGTAACTAGGGCGCAACTAGGGTGCAACCAGTGTGCAAGTAGGGTGCAACTAAGGCACAACTAAGGCGCAACAAGCACGTAAGTAGGGCATAAGTAGGACGCAACTAGGACGCAATTAGGGCACAACTAAGGCGTAGCTAGTGCCCAAGTAAGGCACAACTAGGGCGCAAGTAGGGTGCCAGTAGGGCGCAAGTAGGGTGCAATAGGGGCGCAAATAGGATGCAACTAAGGCGCAACTAGGGCGCAACTAGGGCGCGACTAGGGCGCGACTAGGGCGCAACTTTGGCGTAACTAGGGCGCAACTAGGGTGCAACTAGGGTGCAACTAGGGCGCAACTAGGGCGCATCTAGGGCGCAACTAGGGCGCAACTAGGGCGCAACTAGGGCGCAAGTAGGGCGCAACTAGGGCACAACTAGGGCGCAACTAGGATGCAACCAGAGCGCAAGTAGGGTGCAATAAGGGCACCTAGGCCCGGCCTACGTTTGTGTGACCTGGCTTTGGTTTCTGTGACCCCGCTTTGGTTTCTATGACCCAGCTGTGGTTCTGTGACCTGGCTTTGGTTTCTCTGATCCGGCTTTGGTTTATCCAGCTTTGGTTTCTTTGACCCGGCTTTGGTTTATGTGACCTGTCTTTGGTTTCTATGATCCGGCTTTCATTTATGTGACCCGGCTTTGGTTTCTTTGACCCGGCTTTAGTTTTTGTGACCTGGCTTTGGTTACGATGACCCGGCTTTGGTTGCGATGACCCGGCATTGGTTTTTGTGACCCGGCTTTGGTTTCTGTGAGCCGGCTTTGGTTTTTGGGACCCGACTTTGGTTCTTGTGACCCGGCTTTGGTTTTTGTGACCGGCTTTTGTTTGTGTGACCCGGCTTCGGCTTCTGTGACCCGGCCTTGTGTGACCCGACTTTGGTTTATGTGACCCAGCTTTGGGTTATGTGACCCGGCTTCGGGTTCTGTGACCCGGCTTCGGTTTCTCTGATCCGGCTTTGGTTTGTGTGACCCGGCTTTGGTTTCTGTGACCCGGCTTTGGTTTCTGTGACCCACATTTGGTTTTTGTGACCCGGCTTTGGTTTTAGTGACCCGGTTTTGTTTTTTGTGACCCGGCTTTGGTTTGTGTGACCCGGCTTTGGTTTCTGTGACCCGGCTTTGGTTTCTGTGACCCACATTTGGTTTTTGTGACCCGGCTTTGGTTTTAGTGACCCGGTTTTGTTTTTTGTGACCCGGCCTTGATTGATGTGACGCGGCTTTTGTTTTTGTCACCCGGCTTTGGTTTATGTGACCCAGCTTGGTTTCTGTGACCCAGCTTTGGTTTCTCAGACCCGACTTTGGTTTCTGTGACCCCGCTTTGGTTTCTCTGACCGGCTTAAGTTTCTGTGACCCGGCTTTGGTTTCCGTGACTGGGCTTTGGCTTGTGTGACCCGGCTTTGGTTTCTGTGACCCGGCGTTGGTTTATGTGACCCGGCTTTGGTTTCTGTGACCCGTCTTTGGTTTTCGTAACCCGGCTTTGGTTTATCTGATCCAGCTTTGGTTTCTTTGGCCCAGCTTTGGTTCCTGTGTACCGGTTTTGGTTTACCCAGCTTTGGTTTCTTTGAGCTGGCTTTGGTTTCTATGACCTGTCATTGGTTTCTATGACCGGGCTTTGGTTTCTGTGATCCGGCTTAGGTTTTGGGACCCGGCTTTGGTTTCTGTGACCCGAGTTTGGTTTCTGTGACCCGGCTTTGGTTTATGTGACCCGGCTTTGCATTCGGCAACTCAGCGCTGGTTTCTGTGACCCGGCTTTGGTTTCTGTGACCCGGCTTTGATTTATGGGACCGTTTTTGGTTCCTGTGGCCCGCCTTTGGTTTCTCTGATCCGGCTTTGGTCTCTGCGACCCAGCTTTGGGTTCGGTGACCCGGCTTTCTGTGACTCCGCTATGGTTTGTGTGACCCGGCTCTGGTTTCTGTGACCCGGCTTTGGTTTGTATGACCCGGCTTGGTTTTTGTGACCTGGCTTTGGTTTTTGAGACCCGGCTTTGGTTTCTGTGACCCGGCATTGGTTTCTGTTGGGTTATACAAACCAAAGATGGGTCACATAAACTAACGCCGGGTCACATAACCCTAAACCGGGTCACGGAAACCAGAGCCAAGTCACAGAAACTAAAGCCGGGTCACTGAAACCAAAGCCGGGTCACAGAAACCAAAGCCGGGTCACATAACCCAAAGCCGGGTCATAGAAACCAAAGCCGGGTCACATAAACAGAAGCCGGGTTACAGATTCCAAAGCTCCGTCATAGAAACCAAAGCCGGGTCACATAAAGAAAAGCCAGGTCAAAGAAACCAAAGCCGGGTCACACGAACCAAAGCCGGGTCACAAAAACCAAAGCCGGTCAAAGAAACCAAATCCGGGTCTCATAAACAAAACCCGAGTCACAGAAAACAAAGCCGGGTCACTAAAATGAAAACCGGGTCTTACAAACCAAAGCCGGGTCACAGAAACCAAAGCCAGGTCAGAGAAACAAAAGCCGGGTCACAACAACCAAAGCCGGGTCACAGAAACCAAAGCCAGGTCACAGAAACCAAAGTCGGGTCACAGCAACCAAAGCCGGGTCACAGAAACTAAAGCCAGGTCACAGAAACCAAAGCCGGGCCATAGAAATCAAAGCAGGATCAAAGAAACCAAAGCTGGGTCACGCAAACCAAAGCTGGGTCACATAAACCAAAGCCGGATCACAGAAACCAAAACCGGGTCACAAAAACCAAAGCCGGGTCAACGAACCGACGCTGGAGCACAAAAACAAAAGCCCGGTCATGTAAACCAAAGGCAGGTCGCAGAAACCAACGCCGGGTCAGAGAATCCAAAGCCAGATCATAGAATCCAAAACCGGGTCACAGCAACCAAAGCCAGGTCACAGAACCAAAGCCGGGTCACAGAAACCAAAGCCAGGTCACATAAACCAAAGCAGGGTCACACAAACGAAAGTCGAGTCACCTAAACCAAAGCCGGGTCCCAAAAACCAAAGCCATGTCACAAAAGTCAAAGCCAGGTCACAATACCAAAGCCGGATCATAGAAACCAAAGCGATTGCAGAGAAACCAAAGCCGGGTCACAGAAACCAAAGCCGGGTCACAGAAACCAGAGGCGGGTCCCAAAAACCAAAGCCGGGTCCCAAAAACCAAAGCCAGGTCACAAAACCAAAGCCGGGTCAGATAAACCAAAACCGGGTCACAGGAACCAAAGCCGGGTCACAGAAACCAAAGCCGGGTCACAGAAACCAAAGCCGGAGCACAGAAACCAAAGCGCGGTCATAGAAACCAAAGCCGGGTCACGTAAACCAAAGCCGGGTCACATAATCCAAAGCCGGATCATAGAAACCAGAGCCGGGTCACAGCAACCAAAGTCAGGTCACAGAACCAAAGCTGGGTCACAGAAACCAAGGCCAGGTTACTGAAACCAAAGCGGGGTCACAGAAACCAAAGCCGGGTCAAAGAAACCAAAGCCGGGTCACATAAACCAAAGCCGGGTCCTAGAAACCAAAGCCATGTCACAAAAACCAAAGCCGGGTCAGAAAACCAAAGCCAGGTCATATAAACCAAAGCCGGGTCACAAAAACCAAAGCCAGGTCACAGAAACCAAAGCTGGGTCACAGAAACCAAAGTCCGGTTACGGAAACCAAAGCCGGGTCACATAAACCAAAGCCGGGTCACAAAAACCAAAGCCAGGTCACAGAAACCAAAGCTGGGTCACAGAAACCAAAGTCCGGTTACGGAAACCAAAGCCGGGTCACATAAATGAAAGCCGGGTCACAGAAACCAAAACCGGGTCACAGAAACCAGAGCCAGGTCACAAAAACCAAAGCCGGTCAAATAAACCAAAACAGGGTCTCATAAACAAAAGCCGAGTCACAGAAAACAAAGCCGGGTCACAGAAAGCAAAGCCGGGTCTTACAAACCAAAGCCGGGTCACAGAAACCAAAGCCAGGTCAGAGAAACAAAAGCCGGGTCACAAAAACCAAAGCCGGGTCAAAGAATCCAAAGCCAGGTCACAGAAACCAAAGTCGGGTCACATAAACCAAAGCCGGGTCAAAAAAACTAAAGCCAGGTCACAGATACCAAAGCCGGGTCACAGAAACCAAAGCGGGGCCATAGAAACCAAAGAAGGATCACAGAAACCGAAGCCGGGTCACATAAACCAAAGCCGGGTCACATAAACCAAAGCCGGATCACAGAAACCAAAGCCGGGTCACAGAAACCAAAGCCGGGTCAACTAACCAAAGCCGGAGCACAAAAACAAAAGCCTGGTCATAGAAACCAAAGCCAGGTCACAGAAACCAACGCCGGGTCACAGAATCCAAAGCCAGATCATAGAAACCAGAACCGGGTCACAGCAACGAAAGCCAAGCACGGAACCAAAGCTGGGTCACTGAAACCAAAGCAAGGTCACATAAACCAAAGCAGGGTCACATCAACCAAAGCCGGGTCACAGAAACAAAAGCCGGGTCACATAAACCAAAGCCGGGTCCCAGAAATCAAAGCCATGTCACAAAAATCAAAGCCGGGTCACAATACCAAAGCCGGGTCATAGAAACCAAAGCGGGGTCAGAGAAACCAAAGCCAGGTCACAGAACCAAAGCCGGGTCACAGAAACCAGAGGCGGGTTCAAAAACCAAAGCCGGGTCCAAAAAACCAAAGCTGGGTCACAAAACCAAAGCCGGGTCATAGAAACCAAAGCCGGGTCAGATAAACCAAAACCGGGTCACGGAAACCAAAGCCGGGTCACAGAAACGAAAGCCGGGTCACATCAACCAAAGCCGGGTCACAGAAACCAAAGCCGGGTCACAGAAACCAAAGCCGGGTCACAGAAACCAAAGCCGGGTCACAGAAACCAAAGCCGGGTCACAGAAACCAAAGCCGGGTCACAGAAACCAAAGCCGGGTCACAGAAACCAAAGCCGGGTCACAGAAACCAAAGCCGGGTCACAGAAACCAAAGCCGGGTCACAGAAACCAAAGCCGGGTCACAGAAACCAAAGCCGGGTCACAGAAACCAAAGCCGGGTCACAGAAACCAAAGCCGGGTCACAGAAACCAAAGCCGGGTCACAGAAACCAAAGCCGGGTCACAGAAACCAAAGCCGGGTCACAGAAACCAAAGCCGGGTCACAGAAACCAAAGCCGGGTCACAGAAACCAAAGCCGGGTCACAGAAACCAAAGCCGGGTCACAGAAACCAAAGCCGGGTCACAGAAACCAAAGCCGGGTCACAGAAACCAAAGCCGGGTCACAGAAACCAAAGCCGGGTCACAGAAACCAAAGCCGGGTCACAGAAACCAAAGCCGGGTCACAGAAACCAAAGCCGGGTCACAGAAACCAAAGCCGGGTCACAGAAACCAAAGCCGGGTCACAGAAACCAAAGCCGGGTCACAGAAACCAAAGCCGGGTCACAGAAACCAAAGCCGGGTCACAGAAACCAAAGCCGGGTCACAGAAACCAAAGCCGGGTCACAGAAACCAAAGCCGGGTCACAGAAACCAAAGCCGGGTCACAGAAACCAAAGCCGGGTCACAGAAACCAAAGCCGGGTCACAGAAACCAAAGCCGGGTCACAGAAACCAAAGCCGGGTCACAGAAACCAAAGCCGGGTCACAGAAACCAAAGCCGGGTCACAGAAACCAAAGCCGGGTCACAGAAACCAAAGCCGGGTCACAGAAACCAAAGCCGGGTCACATAAACCAAAGCCGGGTCATAGAAACTAAAGCCGGGTCACATAAACCAAAGCCGGGTCACAAAAACCAAAGCCGGGTCACAAAAACGAAAGTCAGGTCACGGAAACCAAAGCCGGGTCACAAAAACCAAAACCGGGTCATAGAAACCAAAGCCGGGTCACATAAACAAAAGCCTGGTCACAAGAACCAAAGCCGGAACACAGAAACCGAAGCCGGATCACAGAAACCAAAGCCAGGTCACTGAAACCAAAGCAGGGTCACAGAGGGTCCAAAGCCGGGTCACAGAAACCAAAAACGAGTCACAGAAACCAAAGCCGGGACACAGAAACCAATGCCGGGTCACAGAGACCCAAGCCAGTTCACATAAACCAAAGCCGGGTCATAGACACCAAAGATGAGTCACAGAAACCAAAGCCGGGTCACAGAAACCAAAGCCTGGTCACAAAAACCAAAGCCGGATTACAGAAACCAAAGCTGGGTCGCAGAAACCAAAGCCGGGTCACAGAAACCAAAGCCGGGTCACAGAAACCAAAGCCAGGTCACATAAACCAAAGCCGGGTCACATAAACCAAATCAGGGTCGCATAAACCATAGTCGGGTCACAGAAACCAAAGCCGAGTCATTGAAACCAAAGCCGGGTCGCAGAAACCAAAGCCGGGTCACAGAGACCAAAGCCGGTCAAAGAAACCAAAGCGGGGTCACAGCAACCAAAGCCGGGTCACAGAATCCAAAGCCGGATCATAGAAACCAAAGCGGGGTCACAGCAACCAAAGCCGGGTCACAGAATCCAAAGCCGGATCATAGAAACCAAAGCGGGGTCACAGCAACCAAAGCCGGGTCACAGAATCCAAAGCCGGATCATAGAAACCAAAGCGGGGTCACAGCAACCAAAGCCGGGTCACAGAATCCAAAGCCGGATCATAGAAACCAAAGCGGGGTCACAGCAACCAAAGCCGGGTCACAGAATCCAAAGCCGGATCATAGAAACCAAAGCGGGGTCACAGCAACCAAAGCCGGGTCACAGAATCCAAAGCCGGATCATAGAAACCAAAGCGGGGTCACAGCAACCAAAGCCGGGTCACAGAATCCAAAGCCGGATCATAGAAACCAAAGCGGGGTCACAGCAACCAAAGCCGGGTCACAGAATCCAAAGCCGGATCATAGAAACCAAAGCGGGGTCACAGCAACCAAAGCCGGGTCACAGAATCCAAAGCCGGATCATAGAAACCAAAGCGGGGTCACAGCAACCAAAGCCGGGTCACAGAATCCAAAGCCGGATCATAGAAACCAAAGCGGGGTCACAGCAACCAAAGCCGGGTCACAGAATCCAAAGCCGGATCATAGAAACCAAAGCGGGGTCACAGCAACCAAAGCCGGGTCACAGAATCCAAAGCCGGATCATAGAAACCAAAGCGGGGTCACAGCAACCAAAGCCGGGTCACAGAATCCAAAGCCGGATCATAGAAACCAAAGCGGGGTCACAGCAACCAAAGCCGGGTCACAGAATCCAAAGCCGGATCATAGAAACCAAAGCGGGGTCACAGCAACCAAAGCCGGGTCACAGAATCCAAAGCCGGATCATAGAAACCAAAGCGGGGTCACAGCAACCAAAGCCGGGTCACAGAATCCAAAGCCGGATCATAGAAACCAAAGCGGGGTCACAGCAACCAAAGCCGGGTCACAGAATCCAAAGCCGGATCATAGAAACCAAAGCGGGGTCACAGCAACCAAAGCCGGGTCACAGAATCCAAAGCCGGATCATAGAAACCAAAGCGGGGTCACAGCAACCAAAGCCGGGTCACAGAATCCAAAGCCGGATCATAGAAACCAAAGCGGGGTCACAGCAACCAAAGCCGGGTCACAGAATCCAAAGCCGGATCATAGAAACCAAAGCGGGGTCACAGCAACCAAAGCCGGGTCACAGAATCCAAAGCCGGATCATAGAAACCAAAGCGGGGTCACAGCAACCAAAGCCGGGTCACAGAATCCAAAGCCGGATCATAGAAACCAAAGCGGGGTCACAGCAACCAAAGCCGGGTCACAGAATCCAAAGCCGGATCATAGAAACCAAAGCGGGGTCACAGCAACCAAAGCCGGGTCACAGAATCCAAAGCCGGATCATAGAAACCAAAGCGGGGTCACAGCAACCAAAGCCGGGTCACAGAATCCAAAGCCGGATCATAGAAACCAAAGCGGGGTCACAGCAACCAAAGCCGGGTCACAGAATCCAAAGCCGGATCATAGAAACCAAAGCGGGGTCACAGCAACCAAAGCCGGGTCACAGAATCCAAAGCCGGATCATAGAAACCAAAGCGGGGTCACAGCAACCAAAGCCGGGTCACAGAATCCAAAGCCGGATCATAGAAACCAAAGCGGGGTCACAGCAACCAAAGCCGGGTCACAGAATCCAAAGCCGGATCATAGAAACCAAAGCGGGGTCACAGCAACCAAAGCCGGGTCACAGAATCCAAAGCCGGATCATAGAAACCAAAGCGGGGTCACAGCAACCAAAGCCGGGTCACAGAATCCAAAGCCGGATCATAGAAACCAAAGCGGGGTCACAGCAACCAAAGCCGGGTCACAGAATCCAAAGCCGGATCATAGAAACCAAAGCGGGGTCACAGCAACCAAAGCCGGGTCACAGAATCCAAAGCCGGATCATAGAAACCAAAGCGGGGTCACAGCAACCAAAGCCGGGTCACAGAATCCAAAGCCGGATCATAGAAACCAAAGCGGGGTCACAGCAACCAAAGCCGGGTCACAGAAACTAAAGCCGGGTCACATAAACCAAATCCGGGTCACAGAAACCAAAGCCGGGTCACAGAAACCAAAGCCGGGTCACAGAAATCAGAGCCGGGTCATATAAGCCAAAGCCAGATCACACAAACAAAAGCCGGGTCACTGATTCAAATAAACGAAAGCCAGGTCATAGAAACCGAAACCGGTTCACAGAAACCAAAGCCTGGTCAGAGAAACCAAAGCCGGGTCAAAGAAACCAAAGCTGGGTCACAAAAAATAAAGCCGGGTCACAGAAATAAAAGCCTGGTCACAGAAACAAAAGCCAGGTCACAGAAACCAAAGCCGGTTCAAAAAAACCAAAGCCAGGTCACAGAAACCAAAGCCGGTCACAGAAACCAAAACCGGGTCATAGAAACCTAAGCCGGGTCACAAAAACAAAAGCGGGGTCACATAAACCGAAGCCAGGTCACAGAAACCAAAGCCGGGTCACAGAAACCAAAGCTGGGTCATAGAAACCAAACCATTGTCTCTCCCTCTGACCATTTGTGACTCGTGTTACGAGTTTTCAATGTTGACCACACATAGAGGACTTCTTCGGTCATAGTCAAGAACATATGCATCCTTTGGTTGGTCACTGTGCACGCTAGCCACACCGTGCCGCTTCTTGTCGATAATCTTTCTACTTGCTAGTTGATAACTAGTGTTCCCAAACCATTGTTTCCTCCTATGAACATTTGTGACTCGTGTTATGTGTCTTCAACGTTGACCCCACACTGTGAAATTCTTTTGGTCATGGTTAGTGACATATGCCTACTTTGGTTTGTCACTGTACATCGTTACCACGCCGTGTCCCTACGTATTGAAGGTCTCTGTGCTTTCTTATTGATAGCTAGTGTTCCCAACCAATTGTTACCCCCTCTGAATACATGTGACTCGTGTTGTGGGTTGTCAACATTGACCACATGAGGTGAAATTATTTGTTCATGGTCGGTGACATATGCATACTTTGGTTGGTCACTGTGCATTGTAGCCAACTTGTGCCGCTACATATTCACAAACCATGATGTTCCACCATGACTATTTGTAACTCGTATTATGAGTTGTCAACATTTACCACACATGGTGACGTTCTTTGGTCATGGTTAGTGACATATGCATACATTGGTTGGACATCGTGCATGGTATACACACCGTGCCACAACGTATTGTAGCTCCCTGTGCTTGCTATTTGATAATTGATGTTCCCAAACCATTGTTTCCCCCTCTGACCATTTGTGACTCCTATTATGAGTTGTCGACGTTGACCAGACACAGCGGATTACTTTCGTCAAAGGCAGTACATATGCCTACTTTGGTCGGTCATTGTGCATGGTAGCCACACCGTGCTACTACTGACTGAAGGTCGTTGTACTTGCTAGTTGATAACTGATATTCCCAAACCATGTTTTCCTCCCCTGACCGTTTGTCACTCGTGTTTTGGTTGGTCAACGTTGACCACCCATATTGAAATTCCCTGGTCATGGTCAGTGACATATGCCTAGTTTGGATGTTTAGTGTGCATGTTAGTCACACCGTGCCACTACGTATGGAAGTTCTTTATCCTTTCTAGTCCATGCATAGGGTTCCCAAACCATTGTCTCTCCCTCTGACCATTCGTGACTCGTGTTATGAGTTGTCAATGTTGACCACACATAGTGGACTTCTTCGGTCATAGTCAGTGACGTATTCATCCTCTGGTTGGTCACTGTACACGCTAGCCACACCGTGCCACTACTTGTTGAAGTTCTTTGCACTTGCTAGTTGATAACTAGTATTCCTAACCCATTGTTTCCCCCTCTGACCATTTGTGACTTGTATGATGAGTTTTCAACGTTGACCACACACTGTGAAATTCGTTTGGTCATGATTAGTGACACATGCCTACTTTGGTTTGCCACTGTACATGGTTACCACGCCATGTCACTACGTATTGAAGGTATTTCTGCTTTCTATTCAATAGCTAGTGTTTCCAAACCAATGTTACCCCCCCTCCCCTGCGACTATCTGTGACTCGTGTTGTGAGTTCTCAACGCTGACAACACGAAGTGAAATTCGTTGGTCATGGTCACTGACATATGCATGATTTGGTTGGTCACTGTGCATGGTAGCCAGGCTGTGCCACTACATATTGAAGGTATTTGTACTTGCTACTCGATGACAATTTGTGACTTGTGTTATGAGTTGTTGAAGTTTACCACACTCAGTGACATTGTTTGGTCATGGTCAGTGACATATGCCTACTTTGGTTGGTTATTGTGCATGGTATCCACACCGTGCCACAACTTATTGAAGGTCCTTGTGCTTGCTATTTGATACCTGGTGTTCCCAACCCATTGTCTCCCCCTCTAACCATTTGTGAGTTCTATTATGAGTTGTCAACGCTGACCACACACAGCGGATTTCTTTGGTCAAAGGCAGTATATATGACTACTTTGGTCGGTCATTGTGCATGGTAGCCACACCGTGCTTTTACTGATTGAAGGTCACCGTACTTGCTAGTTGAGAAATGATATTCAGAGACCATTGTTTCCCCCTCAGACTGTCTGTGACTTGTGTTATGGTTGGTGAATGTTGACCACTTGTATTGAAATTCTTTCATCATGGTCATTGACATATGCCTAGTTTGCTTGTTTTGTGTGCATAGTAGCCACACCGTGCCACTATGTTTTGAAGTTCTTTGTCCTTTCTAGTCGATGCATAGGGTTCCCAAACCATTGTCTCTCCCTCTGACCATTTGTGACTCGTGTTATGAGCTGTCCATGTTGACCA
This sequence comes from Penium margaritaceum, assembly GCA_023375785.1. NCBI lineage: Eukaryota > Viridiplantae > Streptophyta > Zygnematophyceae > Desmidiales > Peniaceae > Penium > Penium margaritaceum. Next base: position 266,229 of record SZWC01000225.1, on the reverse strand, counting down.
CACATAATGGACTTCTTCAGTCATAGTCAATGACATATGCATCATTTGGTTGGCTTTGTCCACGCTAGCCACACCGCGCCACTACTTGTTAAAAATCTTTCTACCCGCTAGTTGATAACTAGTGTTCCCAACCCATTGTTTCCCCCAGTGACCATTTGTGACTCGTGTTATGAGTTTTCAACGTTGACCACACACTGTGAAATTTGTTTGGTCATGGCTAGTGACATATGCCTACTTTGGTTTGTCACTGTACATGGTTACCACACCGAGTCACTACGTATTGAATGTCTTTGTGCTTTCTACTTTGAAGCTAGTGTTCCCAACCCGTTGTTATCCCCTCTGAACATCTGTGACTCGTGTTGTGAGCTGTCAACATTGACCACATGAATTAAAACTCTTTTGTAGTGGTCAGTGACACATGCGTACTTTGGTCGGTCACTGTGCATTGTAGCCACACTGTGCCACTATGTATTGAAGCTATTTGTACTTGCTAGTCGAGAACTAGTACTTAGAAACCCTTATCTTCCACTCTGGCCATTCGTGACTCGTGTTATGAGCTGTCAAAGTTTACCACAAATTGTGACATTCTTTGGTCATGGTCAGTGACATATGGATACCTTGGTTGGTCATCATGCATGGTATCCACACCGTGCCACAACGTATTGAAGGTCACTTTGCTTACCCCTTGATACCTGGTGTTCCCAAACAATTATTTCCCCCTCTGACTATTTGTGACTCGTATTATGAGTTGTCCACATTGATCACACACATCGGTTGTCTTTGGTCAAAGGCAGTACATAGGCTTACTTTGGTCGGTCATTGTGCATGGTAGCCACACCGTGCTTATATTGATTGAAGGTCGCTGTACTTGCTAGTTGATAACTGATATTCCCAGACCATTGTTTCTTCCTCTGACCGTTTGTGACTCGTGTTATGGTTGGTGAATCATGACCACCCATATTGAAATTCGTTGGTCATGGTCAGTGACATATGGCTACTTTGGTTGTTTGGTGTGCATAGTAGCCACAACGTGCCACTATGTATCGAAGTTCTTTGTCCTTTCCAGTCGATACATAGGGATCCCAAACCATTGTCTCCCCCTCTGTCCATTTCTGACTCGTGTTATGAGTTGACAATGTTGACCATATATAGTGGAATTCTTTGGTCATAGTCAGTGACATATGCATCCTTTTGTTGGTACACGCTAGCCACGTATTGAAGCTCCTCGTGCCTGCTATTTGATACTTTGTGTTCCCAACCCATTGCAGCCCCCTCTGACCATTTGTGACTTGTATTATGAGTTGTCAACGTTGACCACACACAACGGATTTCTTTGGTCAAAGGCAGTACATATCCCTACTTTGGTCGGGCATTGTGCATGGTAGCCACACCGTGCTACTACTGACTGAAGGTCGTTGTACTTGCTAGTTGAGAATTGATACTCCCATAGCATTGTTTCCTCCCCTGACTGTTTGTAACTCGTGTTATGGTTGGTCAACGTTGACCATCCATATTGAAATTCTCTGGTCATGGTCATTGACATATGCCTAGTTTGGTTGTTTGGTGTGCATATTAGCCACACCGTGCCACTACGTATCGAAGTTCTTTATCCTTTCTAGTCGATACATAAGGTTCCTAAACCATTGTCTCTCCCTCCAACCATTTCTGACTTGTGTTATGAGTTGTCAATGTTGACCACACAAAGTGGACTTCTTCAGTCATAGCCAGTGACATATGCATCCTTTGGTTGGTCACTGTGCATGCTAGCCACACCGTGCCACTACTTGTTGAAAACATTTGTACTTGCTAGTTCATAACTAGTGTTCCCAACCCATGGTTCCCCCCACTGACCATTTGTGACTCGTGTTATGAGATTTCAACGTTGACCACACACTGTGACATCCGTTTGGTCATGGTTAGTGACATATGCCTACTTTGGATTGTCACTGTACATGGTTACCATGCCGTGTCACTACGTATCAAAGTCTTTGTGCTTTCTAGTTGATAGCTAATGTTCCCAAACCATTGTTATTCCCTCTGAATATCGATGACTCGTGTTGTGAGTTGACAACATTGACCACATTAAGTGAAATTCTTCGTTCCTGGCCAGTGACATATGCATACTTTGGTTGGTCACTGTGCATTGTAGCCACAATGTGCCACTACATATTGAAGGTATCTGTACTTGCTAGTTGATAACTAGTATTCACAATCCATTATTTTCCACCCTGACCATGGGTGACTCGTGTTAGGAGTTGTCAAAGTTTACCACACTCAGTGACGTTATTTGGTCATGGTCAGTGGCATATGCCCTTTTTGGTTGGTCATCATTTATGGTATCCACACCGTGCCACAACGTATTGAAGCTCCCTGTGCTTGCTATTTGATACTTGGTGTTCCCAAACCATTGTTTCCCCCTCTAACCATTACTGACTCCTATTATGAGTTGTCAACGCTGACCAGACACAGCGGATTTCTTTGGTGAAAGGTAGTACATATGCCTATTTTTGTCGGTCGTTGTGCATGGTATCCACACCTGGCTTATACTGATTGAAGGTCGCTGTACTTGCTAGTTGATAGCTGATATTCACAGACCATTGTTTCCCCCTCTGACCGTTTGTGACTCGTGTTATGGTTGGTGAATGTTGACCACCCATATTGAAATTCTTTCATCATGGTCGGTGAAATATGCCTACTTTGGTTGTTTTGTGTGCATAGAAGCCACACCATGCCACTATGTATCAAAGTTCTTTGTCCTTTCTAGTCGATACATAGGGTTCCCAAACCATTGTCTCTCCCTCTGACCATTTGTGACTCGTGTTATGAGTTATCAATGTTGACCATGTTTTAACGGTGTTTCGTTCATCCACCGGAGGAAGGGAAAAGAGATCGAGGCCATGGTCAGGATCTGGGCAAGAAAAAGGGGGGGGGGGGGGG
>SZWC01000225.1:222452-234220 GCA_023375785.1 Penium margaritaceum | reverse complement strand
GGTTGGGTTGGAAGTTGGGTTGGAAGTTGGGATGGAAGTTGGAATGGAAGTTGGGACGAAACCTGGGCTGGAAGTTGGGCTGGAAGTTGGGTTGGAAGTTGGGTTGGAAGTTGGGTTGGAAGCTGGGCTGGAAGTTGGGTTGGAGGTTAGGTTGGAATTTGGGTTGGATATTGGGTTGAAAGTTTGGTTGGAAGCTTGGTTGGAACCTGGGTTGGAAGTTGGGTTCAAAGTTGGATTGTAAGCTGGGATGGATGTTGGGTTGGTAGTTGGGATGGAAGTTGGGATGGAAGTTGGGTTGAAAGGTGGGATTGAAGTTGGGTTGGAAGTTGGGTTGGAAGTTGGGTTGGAAGTTGGGTTGAAGAATGGGTTTGAAGTTGGGTTGGAAGTTGGGTTGGATGTTGGGTTGGGAATTGGGTAGGAAGGTGTTTGGAAGTTGGGCTGGAAGTTGGATTGGAAGTTGGATTGGAACTTGGGTTGGAAGTTGGGTTGGAATTTGGGTTAGAATTTAGGTTGGAAGTTAGGTTGGAAGTTTGGTTGGAAGTTGGGTTGAAATTTGGGTTCGAAGTAGGGTTGCAAGTTGGGTTGAATGGGTTGGAAGCTGGGTTGAAATTTGGGTTGAGAGATGGGTTGGAATTTGAGTTGCAAGTTGAGTTGGAAGTTGGGTTGGAAGTTGGATTGGAAGTTGGACTGGAAGTTGGGTTGGAAGTTTGTTTGGAAGTTGGGTTGGAAGTTGGGCTCGAAGTTAGGTTGGAAGTTGGGTTGGAAGTTGGGATGGATGTTGGGATGAAGGTTGGGTTGGAAGTTGGGTTGAAAGATGGGTTTGAAGTCGGGTTGGAAGTTGGAATGGAAGTTGGGTTGGAAGTTGGGTTGGATGCTGGTTGGAAGGTGGGTTTGAAGTTGGGTTGAAAGTTGGGTTGGATGTTGGGTTTGAAGTTGGAGTGGAAGTTGGGTTGGAAGTTGGGGTGGAAGTTGGGTTGGAAGTTGGGTTGGGAGTTGAGATGGAAGTTGGATTGGAAGTTGGGATGGAAGTTGGATTGGAAGTTCAGTTGGAAATTGGGTTGGAAGTTGGGTTGGAAGGTGGGTTGGAAGTTGGGTTGGAAGTTGGATTGAAAGTTGGGTATGAAGTTGGGTTGGGAGCTGGGTTGGGAGTTGGGCTGGAATTTGGGTTGGAAGTTGGGTTGGAAGTTGGGTTGGAAGTTGCCATGGAAGTTTGCATGGAAGTTGCGTTGGAACACTCTGTTTCTGACCACTGTGTTTCTGACCAGTGTGTTTCTGACCACTGTGTTTCCGACAACTGTGTTTCCGACCACTGTGTTTCTGACAAGTGTGTTTATGACCACTGTGTTTCTGACCACTTTGTTTCTGACCCTTGTGTTTCTGACCAGTGTGTTTATGACCACTGTGTTTCTGAGGACTGTATCTCTGATTACTGTGTCTCTGATTACTGTGTTTCTGATCACTGTGTTTCTAACCTGTGTGTTTATGACCAATGTGTTTCTGACCATTGTGTCTCTGACCACTGTGCTTCTGACCAATGAGTTCCTGACCACTTTTTTTATGAGCAGTGAGTTTCTGACCAGTGTGTTTCTGATCACTGTGTTTCTAACCACTATCTTTTTTACCACTGTGTTTTTGACCACTGGGTTTCTGAGCAGTGTGTTTCTGACCACTGTGTTTCTGACAAGCGTGTTTTTGACCATTGTGTTTCTGAAAACTGTGTTTCTGACCAGGGTGTTTCTGACCGCTGTGTTTCTGACCAGTGTGTTTCTGACCAGTGTGTGTCTGACCACTGTCTTTCTGACCAGTGTGTTTCTGACCACTGTGTTTCTGACCAGCGTGTTTTTGACCATTGTGTTTCTGAAAACTGTGTTTCTGACCAGGGTGTTTCTGACCGCTGTGTTTCTGACCAGTGTGTTTCTGACCAGTGTGTGTCTGACCACTGTCTTTCTGACCAGTGTGTTTCTGACAACAATGTTTCTGTCCACAGTGGTTCTGACGACTGTGTTATTGACCACTGTGTTTCTGAGCACTGTGTTTCTGACCAGTGTATTTCTGACCAGTGTGTTTCTGATTAGTGTGTTTCTGCCCAATGTGTTTCTGACCACTGTGATTCTGACCACTGTGGTTCAGGCCATTGTGATTCTGACCAGTATGTTTCTGAACAGTATTTTTCTGACCACTGTGTTTTTGACCACTGTGTCTCTGACCAGTGTGTTTTTCACTACTTTGTTGCTGACTACTGTGTTTCTGAGCAGTGTGTTTCTGACCACTGTGTTTCTGACCAGTGTGTTTCTGACCACCGTGTTTCTGACCATTCTATTTATGACCACTGTGTTTCTGACCACTGTGTTTCTCACCGGTGTGTTTCTGACCACGGTGTTTCTGACCAATGTGTTTCAGACCAGTGTGTTTCTGACCACTGCGTTTCCGACCCTTGTGTTCCTGACCACTGTGTTCTGACCACTCAGTTTCTGACCAGTGTGTTTCTTACCACTGTGTTTCTAACCAGGGTGTTTCTGACCAGTGTGTTTTTTGACCACTGTGTTTTTGACTATTGTGTTTCTGACCTGTGTGTTTATGATAGCTAAGTTTCTGACCAGTGTATTTCTGACCACTGTGTTTATGACCGGTGTGTTTCTGACCACTGTGTGTCTGACCACTGTGTTTCTGACCAGTGTGTCTCTGACCAGTGTGTTTCTGACCACTGCGTTTCTGACCAGGGTGTTTCTGACAACTGTGTTTCTGACCACTGTGTTTATGATCAGTGTATTTCTGACCACTGTAATTCAGACCAGTGTATCTCTGACCACTGTGTTTCTGACCAGTGTGTCTCTCACCAATGAGTTTCTGACCACTGTGTTTCTGACCAATGTGTGTCTGACCAGTGTGTTTCTGCCCATTGTGTTTATGACCGGTGTATTTCTGACCAGTATGTTTCTGACCACTGTGTTTCTGACCACTGTGTTTCTGACCACTGTGTAACTGACAACTGTGTTTCTGACCACTGTGTTACTGATCAATGTGTTTCTGAACAGTGTGTTTCTGACCACTGTGTTTCTGACCACTGTGTTTCTGACCACTGCGTTTCTGACCAGTGTGTTTCTGACCCCCGTGTTCTGACCACTGTGTTTATGATCAGTGTGTCTCTGGCCTGTGTGTTTCTGACCACTGCCTTTCTGTCCACTATGTGTCAGACCACTGTGTGTCTAACCACTGTGTTTCTGACCAGTGTATTTCTGACCAGTGTGTTCCTGACCAGTGTGTTTATGACCACTGTTATTCTCACCACCGTGTTTCTGATAAGTGTGTCTCTGACCATTTGTTTTGTGACCACTGCGTTTCTGACCAGTGTGTTTATGACCACTGTGTTTCTGACCACTGTCTTTATGACCACTGTGTTTCTGACCAGTGTGTTTCTGACCAGTGTGCTTCTGACCACTGTGTTTCTCACCAGTGTGTTTCTGACCAGTGTGTTTCTGACCAGTGTGTTTCTGACCAGTGTGTTTCTAACCAGTGTGTTTCTGACCACTGTGTTTCTGACCACTGTGTTTCTGACCACTGTAATTCAGACCATTGTATCTCTGACCACTGTGTTTCTGACCAGTGTGTCTCTGACCAATGAGTTTCTGACTACTGTGTTTCTGACCAATGTGTGTCTAACCAGTGTGTTACTGCCCATTGTGTTTATGACTGGTGTGTTTCTGACCAGTGTGTTTCTGACCACTGTGTTTTTGACCACTGTGTTTCTGACCACTGTGTTTCTGACCACTGTGTTTCTGATCACGGTGTTACTGATCAATGTGTTTCTGACCAGTGTGTTTCTGACCACTGTGTTTCTGACCATTGTGTTTCTGACCACTGCGTTTCTGACCAGTGTGTTTCTGACCCCCGTGTTCTGACCACTGTGTTTATGATCAGTGTGTTTCTGGCCTGTGTGTTTCTGACCACTGCGGTTCTGTCCACTGTGTGATAGACCACTGTGTTTCTGACCACTGTGTTTCTGACCACTGTATTTCTGACCAGTGTGTTTCTGACCAGTGTGTTTATGACCACTGTTATTCTCCCCACCGTGTTTCTGATAAGTATGTCTCTGACCATTGTGTTTGTGACCACCGCGTTTCGGACCAGTGTGTTTATGACCACTGTGTTTCTGACCACTGTCTTTATGACCACTGTGTTTCTGACCAGTGTGTTTCTGACCAGTGTGCTTCTGACCACTGTATTTCTGACCAGTGTGTTTCTGACCAGTGTGTTTCTGACCAGTGTGTTTCTGACCAGTGTTTTTCTAACCAGTGTGTTTCTGACCACCGTGTTTCTGACCACTGTGTATCTGACCACTGTAATTCAGACCAGTGTATCTCTGACCACTGTGTTCTGACCAGTTTGTCTATGACCAATGAGTTTCTGACCACTGTGTTTCTGACCAATTTGTGTCTGACCAGTTTGTTTCTGCCCATTGTGTTTATGACCGGTGTGTTTCTGACCAGTGTGTTTCTGACCACAATACTGACCACTGTGTTTCTGACCACTGTGTTTCTGACCAGTGTTTCTGACGACTGTGTTACTGATCAATGTGTTTCTGGCCAGTGTGTTTCTTACCACTGTGTTTCTGACCACTGTGTTTCTGACCACTGCGTTTCTGACCAGTGTTTTTCTGACCCCCGTGTTCTGACCACTGTGTTTATGATCAGTGTGTTTCTGGCCTTTGTGTTTCTGACCACTGCGTTTCTATCCACTGTGTGTCAGACCACTGTGTTTCTGACCACTGTGTTTCTAACCACTGTATTTCTGACCAGTGTGTTTCTTACCAGTGTGTTTATGACCACTGTTATTCTAACCACCGTGTTTCTGACAAGTGTGTCTCTGACCATTGTGTTTGTGACCACTGTGTTTCTGACTAGTGTGTTTCTGACCAGTGTGCTTCTGACCACTGTGTTTCTGACCCGTGTGTTTCTGACCAGTGTATTTCTGACCAGTGTGATTCTGAACAGTGTGTTTCTAACCAGTGTGTTTCTGACCACTGTGTTTCTGACCACTGTGTTTCTGACCACTGTGTTTCTGACCATTGTGTTTCTGACCCTTGTGTTTCTGACCACTGTATTTCCAACCAGTGTGTTTCTGACCAGGGTCTTTCTGACCACTGTGTTTCTGACCATTGTGTTTCTGACCACTGTGTTTCTGACCATTGTGTTTCTGACCCCCGTGTTTCTGACCACTGTGTTCCTGACCATTGCATTCTTTTCCACTGTGTTTCTAACCACCGTGTTTTTGACCACGGTGTTACTGACCCCCGTGTTTTTGACCACTCTGTTTCTGACCAGTTTGTTTCTGACCACTGTGTTTCTGACCAGTGTGTTTCCGACCAGTGTTTTTCTGACCACTGTGTTCCTGACCACTGTGTTTCTAACCACTGTGTTTCAGACCAGTGTGTTCCTGACCAGTGTGTTTCTAACCAGTGTGTTTCTGACCACTGTGTATCTGACCCCTGTGTTTCTGAGCAGCCTTTTTCTGACCACTGTGTTTTTGACCACTTTGTTCTCACCAGTGTGTTTCTGACCAGTGTGTTTCTGACCACTGTGTTTTTCACCACTGTGTTTCTGATCAGTGTGTTTTTTACCACTGTGTTTCTGACCACTGTGTTTCTGACCAGTGTGTTTCTCACCATTGTGTTTCTGACTACTGCGTTTCTGACCACTGTGTTTCTGACTTCTGTGTTTTTGACCACTGTGTTTATGACCAGTGTGTTTCTCACCATTGTGTTTCTGACCACTGTGTTTCTGACAATTGTGTTTATGACTACTGTGGTTCTGACCACTGTGTTTCTGACCACCGTGTTTCTGACCACTGTATTTCTGACCAGTGTGTTTCTGACCAGTGTGTTTCTGACCACTGTGTTTCTGACCAGTGTGTTTCTGACCAGTGTGTTTCTGACCACTGTGTTTCTGACCAGTGTGTTTCTCACCATTGTGTTTCTGACCACTGTGTTTCTGACCAGTGCGTTTCTGACCACTGTGGTTATGACCAGTGTGTTTCTGACCACTGTGTTTCTGACTAGTGTGTTTCTGACCAGGGTGTTTATGACCGGTGTGTTTCTGACCAGTGTGTTTCTGACCACTGTGTTTCTGACCACTGTGTTTCTGACAATTGTGTTTATGACTACTGTGTTTCTGACCACTGTGTTTCTGACCACCGTGTTTCTGACCACTGTATTTCTGACCAGTGTGTTTCTGACCAGTGTGTTTCTGACCACTGTGTTTCTGACCAGTGTGTTTCTGACCAGTGTGTTCCTGACCCCTGTGTTTTTGACTAGTGTGTTTCTGACCAGGGTGTTTATGACCGGTGTGTTTCTGACCAGTGTGTTTCTGACCACTGTGTTTCTGACCACCGTGTTTCTGACCAGAGTGTTTCTGACCACAGTGTTTCTGACCACTGTGTTTCTGACCACAGTGTTTCTGACCACTGTGTTTCTGACCAGTGTGTTTGTGACAAGTGTGTTTCTGACCACTGTGATTCTGACCTCTGTGTCTCTGACCAGTGTGTTTCTGACCAGTGTGTTTATGACCAGTTATTTTCCGATCACCCTTTATCTGACATCTGTGTTTCTGGCCACTGTGTTTCTGACCACAGTGGTTCTGATCATTCTTTTTCTGACCAGTGTGTTTCTGACCACTGTGTTTCTGAACAGAGTGTTCCTGACCAGTGTGTCTCTGACCAGTGTATTTTGGACAGCTGTGTTTCAGACCAGGGTGTGTCTGACCACTGTGTTTGTGACCATTGTGTATATGATCAGTGTGTTTCCGACCAGTGTGTTGCTAACCAGTGTGTTTCTGACCACAGAGTTTCTCACCAGTGTGCTTCTGACCAGTGTGTTTCTGACCACTGTGTTTCTGACCAGTGTGTTTCTGACCACTGTGTTTTCGATCAGTGTGTTTCTGACCACAGTGTTTTTGACCACTGTGATTCTGACCAGTGTGTTTCTGACCACTGTGTCTTTGACCAGTGTGTTATTGACCACTAATTGTCTGGCCACTCTGATTCTAACCACTGTGTTTCTGACCAGTGTGTTTCGAACCACTGTGTTCCTGACCATGTTGACTTCGACTTCCGACTTTTGGGGTAAAAGTCCAAGTCGGAGAGTCGGTCAAAGTCGACTTAAGGTCGACTTAGATATTGAAAGTGGAACATAGATCATGAGTTGCTGGTTCCAACGCCATTTGAATCGCTGAATTCCGTTAAGTTTGGAGGAAGTTATGAATGTTCAAACTTGCAATCTGCATAAACTCCTCATGCAGCTACATTTTGTTTACAAATGGCTTCCTATGACATCATATACATGTTATGTATGCAATCCATCAAGTGTTGAAAGACACGCAAACAATTTTTGTTTACATTATTTTACTTGAGACGCAGTTCTTGGCACACCATAATGAGCCTCCTAACCAGTTGGAGGAAAACCGACTTCCGACTTGGCTCATCAGGAGCCGACTTCCGACTTTCGACTTCCGACTTGGCCATCGACTTCGACTTCCCAAAGTCAACATGGGTTCCTGACCACTGTGTTCCTAACCACTGTGTTTATAACCACTGTGTTTCTGACCTGTGTGTCTCTGACCACTGTGTGTCCGACCAGTGTGTTCCTGACCAGTGTGTTTCTGACCAGTGTGTCTCAGACCANATTTTACTTGAGACGCAGTTCTTGGCACACCATAATGAGCCTCCTAACCAGTTGGAGGAAAACCGACTTCCGACTTGGCTCATCAGGAGCCGACTTCCGACTTTCGACTTCCGACTTGGCCATCGACTTCGACTTCCCAAAGTCAACATGGGTTCCTGACCACTGTGTTCCTAACCACTGTGTTTATAACCACTGTGTTTCTGACCTGTGTGTCTCTGACCAATGTGTGTCCGACCAGTGTGTTCCTCACCAGTGTGTTTCTGACCAATGTGTCTCAGACCAATGTGTTGCTGACCACTGTGTTTCTGACAACTGTGTTTCTGAGCACTGTGTTTCTGACCTCCGTGGTTCTGACCAGCGTGTTTCTGACCAGTGTGTTTATAACCACTGTGTTTCTGACCACTGTGTTTCTGACCAGTGTGTTTCTGACCACTGTGTTTCTGACCAGTGTATTTCTGACCACCGTGTTTCTGACCAGTGTGTTTCTGACCACTGTGTTTCTGACCACCATGTTTCTGACCACTGTGTTTCTGATCAGTGTGTTTCTGACCAGTGTGTTTATGACCATTGTTTTCATGACCACTGTGTTTCTGACAAGTGTGTTGCTGACCAGTGTGTAACTGACCATTGTGTGTCTGACAACTGTGTTTCTGGCCATTGTGTTTCTGACGATCGTGTTTCCGACCAGTGTGTTTCTGACCAGTGTGTTCGAAACCACTGTGTTTCTGCCCAGTGTCTTTTTTACTAGTGTTTTTCTGACAACTGTGTTTTTGACCAGTGAGTTTCTGACCAGTTTGTTTCTGACCACAGTGTTTCTCACCACTGTGTTTCTGACCACTGTGTTTCTGACCAGCGTGTTTCTGACGACTGTGTTTCTGACCACTCTGTTTTTGACAAGTGTGTTTCTGACCTGTGTGTTTCCGACCACTGTGTTTCTGAGGAGTGTGTTTCTGACCAGTGTGTTTCTGTCCAGTGTGTTTCTGACCACTCTGTTTCTGATTACTGTGTTTCTGACAAGTGTGTTTCTGACCACCGTGTTTTTGACTGTGTGTTTCTGGCCAATGTGTTTCTGACCAGTGTGTTTATGACCAGGATGTTTCTGACCAGTGTGTTTCTGACTAGTGTGTTTCTCACCACTTTGTTTCTGACCACTGTGTCGCTGACCACTATGTTTCTTACCACTCAGTTCCTGACCAGTGTGTTTCCGACCAATGTGTTACTGACCAGTGTATTTATGACCACTGTGTTTCTGACCAGTGTGTTTATGACCTCCGTGTTTCTGACCACAGTGTTTCTGACCACTGTGTTTCTGACTACTGTGTTTCTGACCAGTGTGTTTCTGACCACTGCGTTTCTCACCAGTTTGTTTCTGACCACTGTGTCTCTGACCACTGTGTTTCTGACCACTATATTTCTGACAAGTTTGTTTCTGACCAGTATGTTTCTGAGCACTGTTTTTTTTCCACCGTGTTTATGACAAGCGTGTTTCTGACCAGAGTGTTTCAGACCACTGTGTTGCTCACCCGTGTGTTTCTGACCACTGTGTTTTTGACCACCGTGTCTCTGACCAGTGTGTTTCTGACCACTGTGTTTCTGACCACTGTGTTTCTGACCAGTGTGTTTCTGACCAGTGTGTTTCTGGCCACTGTGATCCTGACCCTTGTGTGCTGACCAGTGTGTTTCTGACCCGTGTGTTTCTCACAACTGTGTTTCTGACCACTGTGTTTCTGACCTATGTGTTTCTGACCATTGTGTGTCTGACCATTGTGTTTCAGACCATTGTGTTTGTGACCAGTGTGTTTGTGACCCCTGTGCTTCCGACCACTGGGTTACTGACCAGTGTGTTTCTGACCATTGTGTTTCTGACCAATGTGTTCTTGACCAGTGTGTTTCTAACCACTGTGTTTCTGACCACTGTGTTCCTCACCATTGTGTGTCCGACCAGTGTGTTTCTGACCACTGTATTTCTCACCACTATGTTTGTGACCCCTGTGTTTCTGACCACTGTGTTTCTGACCACTGTGTTTCTCACCACAGTGTTTCTTACCAGTGTGTTTCTGACCAGTGTGTTTCTGACCAGTGTGTTTCTAATCAGCATGTTTGTGACCACTGTGTTTGTGACCTTTATGTTTGTGATCACTTTGTTTATGACCAGTGTGTTTCTAACCAGTGTGTTTCTGACCACTGTGTTTCTGACCACTATGTTTCTGACCACTGTGTTTCTGACTAGTGTGTTTCTGACCACTGTGTTTCTGACCAGTGTGTTTCTGACCACTGTTTTTCTGACAACTGTGTTTCTGACCACTGTGTTTCTGACCATTGTGTTTCGGACCACTGTGTTTCTGACCACTGTGTTTCTGACCAGTGTGTTTCTGACCACTGTTTTTCTGACAACTGTGTTTCTGACCACTGTGTTTCTGACCATTGTGTTTCGGACCACTGTGTTTCTGACCACTGTGTTTCTGACCACTGTGTTTCTGCCCAGTGTCTGTATAACGAGTGTTTTTTTGACAACTGTGTCTTTTACCAGTGTGTTTCTGACTAGTGTGTTTGTGACCACTGTGTTTCTCACCACTTTGTTTCTGACCACTGTGTTTCTGACCAGCGTGTTCTGACCACTGTGTTTGTGACCACTGTGTTTCTGACAAGTGTGTTTCTGACCTGTGTGTTTCGGACCACTGTGTTTCTGACGAGTGTGTTTCTGACCAGTTTGTTTCTGACCTGTGTGTTTCTGACCATTGTGTTTCTGACCACTGTGTTTTTGACAAGTGTGTTTCTGACCACTGTGTTTCTGACCGGTGCGTGTCTGACCAGTGTGTTTCTGACAAGTGTGTTTCTGACGAGGATCTTCCTGACCAGTGTGTTTCTGACTAGTGTGTTTCTGACCACTGTGTTTCTTACCACTGAGTCGCTGACCACTGTGTTTCTGACCTCTGAGTTCCTGACCAGTGTGTTTCGGACCAATGTGTTTCTGACCAATGTGTTTCTGACCACTGTGTTTCTGACCAGTGTGTTTATAACCTCCGTGTTTCAGACCGCTGTGTTTTTGACCATTGTGTTTCTGACCAGTGTGTTTCTGACCACTGCGTTTCTGACCACTGTGTTTCTGACCACTGTGTTTCTGACCACTGTCTTTCTGACCACTACATTTCTGACAAGTTTGTTTCTAACCAGTGTGTTTCTGACCACTGTTTTTGTACCACCGTGTTTATGACAAGTGTGTTTCTGACCAGTGTGTTTCTGACCACTGTGTTACTGACCAGAGTGTTTCTGACCACTGTGTTTCCTACCAGTGCGTCTCTAACCAGTGTGTTTCTGACCACTGTGTTTCTGACCAGTGTGTTTCTGACCAGTTTGTTTCTGGCCACTGTGTTCCTGACCAGTGTGTGTCTGACCAGTGTGTTTCTGACCAGTGTTTTTCTGACCAGTGTGTTTCTGACCAGGGTGTTTCTGACCAGTGTGTTTTTGACCACTGTGTTTCTCACCACTCTGTTTCTGACATTTGTGTTTCTGTAACTGTGTTTCGTACCAGTGTGTCTCTGACCAGTGTGTTTCTGACCAATGTGTTTCTGACCAGTGTGTTTCTGACCACTGTGTTTCTGACCACTGTGGTTCTGACCACTGTGTTTCTGACCATTGTGTGTCTTACCACTGTGTTTCTGACCACTGTGTTTGTGACCAGTGTGATTCTGACCCCTGTGCTTCTAACCACTGTGTTACTGACCAATGTGTTTCTGACTTCTGTGTTTCTGACCAATGTGTTTGTGACCAGTGTGTTTCTAACCACTGTGTTTATGACCACTGTGTTTCTGACCAGTGTGTTTCTGACCACATTGTTTCTGACCACTTTGTTTCTGACCAGTGTTTTTCTGACCACTGTGTTTCTTACCACTGTGTTTCTGACTGCTGTGTTTCTTACCAGCGTGTCTCTGACCAGTGTGTTTCTGACCAGTGTGTTTCAGACCAGCATGTTTCTGACAATTGTGTTTCTGACCTTTGTGTTTATGACCACTTTGTTTCTGACCAGTGTGTTTCTAACCAATGTGTTTCTGACCACTGTGTTTCTGACCACAGTGTTTCTGACCACTGTGTG
>SZWC01000225.1:199118-218122 GCA_023375785.1 Penium margaritaceum | reverse complement strand
GGTTGGAAGCTGGGTTGGAAGTTGGGTTGGAAGTTGGATTGGAATTTGGGTTGGAAGCTGGGTTAGAAGCTGGTTTGGATGGTGGGTTGGATGTTGGATAGGGATTTGGACTGGACGTTGGGCAGGGAGTTGGGTTAAAAGTTCGGTTGGAAGTTGGGTTGGAAGGTGGGATGAAAATTTGGACGAAACCTGGGCTGGAAGTTGGGTTGGAGGTTGGGTTGGAAGTTGGGTTGGAAGTTGGGTTGGGTGTTTGACTGGAAGTTGGGTTGGATGATGGGTTGGAAGTTGGATAGGAAGTTGGGCTGGAAGTTGGGTTGCAAGTTGGGTTGGAACTTGGGTAGGAAATTGGGATGGAAATTGGGATGAAAGTTGGGTTGGAAGTTGGGCTGGAAGTTGGGCTGAAAGTAAGGTTATAATTTGGGTTGGAAGTTGGGTTGGAAGTTGGGTTGGAAGTTGAGTTGGAAGTTGGGTTGGAAATTGGTATGGAAGTTGGGATTGAAGCACACTGGTCAGAAAGACACTGGTTAGAAACACACTGGTCAGAAACAGAGTGGTAAGAAACACATTTGTCAGAAACATAGTGGTCTGAAACACACTGGTCAGAAAGACAGTGGTCAAAAACACAGTGGCCATAATCATAGTGGTCAGAAGCACAGTGGTCAAAAGCACGCTGGTCAGAAACACACTGATCAGACACACACTGGTCATAAACACAGTGGTCAGAGATACAGTGGTTATAAATACACTGGTCAGAAACACACTGGTCAGAGACACAATGGTGAGAAATACACTGGTCAGAAGCACAGTGGTCAGAAACACACTGGTCACAAACGCAGTAGTCATAAACATACTGGTCAGAAACATAGTTGTCAAAAACACAGTGGTCAGAGACACGGTGGTCAGAAACAAACTGGTCAGAAACATAGTGGTCAGAAACACAATGGTCAGAAACACAGTGGTCAGAAACACACTGGTCAGAAACACACTGGTTAGAAACACAGCCGTCAGAAACACACTGGTCATAAACCCAGTGGTCATAAACACNTCTGACCAGTGTGTTTCTGACCAGTGTGTTTCAGACCAGCATGTTTCTGACAATTGTGTTTCTGACCTTTGTGTTTATGACCACTTTGTTTCTGACCAGTGTGTTTCTAACCAATGTGTTTCTGACCACTGTGTTTCTGACCACAGTGTTTCTGACCACTGTGTGTCTGACTAGTGTGTTTCTGACCAGTGTGTTTCTGACCACTGTGTTTATCACCACAATGTTTCTGACCACTGTGTTTCTGACCACTATGTTTCTGACTGCTGTGTTTCTGACCACTGTGTTTCTAACCAGTGTTTCTGACCACTGTGCTTCTGACCCTTGTGTTTCTGACCACTTTGTTTCTGACCACTGTGTTTCTGACCACTGTGTTTCTTACCAGTTTGTTTCTGACCAGTGTGTTTCTGACTTTTGTGTTTCTGACCAGTGTGTTTCTGACCAGTGTGTTCCTGACCACCGTGTTTTTAACCAGTGTGTTTCTGACCTGTGTATTTCTGACCAGTGTGTTTCTGACCAGGGTATTCTGACTTATGCGTTTCTGACCATTGTGTTTCTGACCACTGTGTTTCTGACCAGTGTGTTTCTGACCAGTGTGTTCTGACCACAGTCTTTCCAACCACTGTGTTTCTGACCACTGTGTTTCTAACCATTGTGTTTCTGACCAGTTTGTTTCTGACCTTTGTGTTTCTGACCACTGTGACTCTGACCACTGTGTTTCTGACCAGTGTGTTTCTGACCACTGTGGTCCTGGCCACTGTGTTTCTGATCAGTGTGTTTCTGACCACTATCTTTTTGACCAGTGTGTTTCTGACCAGTGTGTTTCTGACCAGTGTGTTCATGACCAGTGTCTTTCAGACAACTTGGGATGGAAGTTGGGTTCGAATTTGGGTTGGAATTTGGGCTGGAAGTCGGGCTGGAAGTTGGGTTGGATGTTGGGCTTGAAGCTGAGTTGGAATGTTGGTTGTAAGTTGGATTGGAAGTTGGGTTGGAAGTTGGGTTGGAATATTGACTGGAAGTTGGGTTGGAAGCTGTGTTGAAAGCTGGATTGGAAAGAGGGTTAGAAGTTGGGATGGAGTTTGGGATGGACGTGGGGTTGGAATTTGGGTTGGAAGTCGGGTTGGAAGTTCGGTTGGAAGTTGGGTTGGAAGTTGGGTTGGAAGTTTGGTTGGAAGTTGGGTTGGAAGTTGGATTGGAAGCTGGGTTGGAAGTTGGGTTGGAAGTCGGGTTGAAAGTTGGGTTGAAATCTGGGTTGGATGCTGAGTTGGATGCTAGGCTGGAATTTGGGTTGGAAGTTTGGTTGAATGTTGGGTTGAAAGTTGGGTTGGAAGTTGGGTTGGAAGTTGGGTTGGAAGTTGGGTTGGAAGTTGGGTTGGAAGTTTGGTTGGAAGTTGGGTTGGAAGTTGGATTGGAAGCTGGGTTGGAAGTTGGGTTGGAAGTCGGGTTGAAAGTTGGGTTGAAATCTGGGTTGGATGCTGAGTTGGATGTTGGGCTGGAATTTGGGTTGGAAGTTTGGTTGAATGTTGGGTTGAAAGTTGGGTTGGAAGTTGGGTTGGAAGTTGGGTTGGAAGTTGGGATGGAAGTAGGGATGAAAGTTGTGTTGGACGTTGGGTAGGAAGTTGGGTTGGAAGAAGGGTTGGAACTTGGGCTGGAAGTCGGATTGGAAATGGGTGGGAAGTGGGGTTGGAAGTTGGGTTGCAAGTTGGGTTGGAAGTTGGGATAGAAGTTGGGAAGGAAGTTGCGATCGAAGTTGGGATGGACGTTGGGATGGAAGTTGGTTTGGAAGTTGGGTTGGAAGTTGGGTTCGAAGTAGGGTTGGAAGTTGGGTTGGAAGTTTGGTTGGAAGGTGGGTTGGAAGTTGGATTGGAAGTTTGGTTGGGAGTTTTGTTGGAAGTTGGAATGGAAGTTGGGACAAAACCTGTGCTGGAAGTTGGGTTGGAAGTCGGGTTGGAAGTTGGGTTGGAAGTTGGGTTGGAAGTTGGGTTGGGTGCTTGAGTGGAAGTTGGCTTGGAAGTTGGGTTGGAATTTGGGTTAGGAGTTAGGTTGGAAGTTGGGTTGGAAGTTGGGATGGAAGTTGGGATGAAAGTTGGGTTGGATGATTGGTTGGAAGTTGGGCTGGAAGTTGGGTTGGAATTTGTGTTGGAGGTTGGATTCAAGGTTGGGTTGGAAGTTGGGTTGGACGTCTAGCTGGGAGCTCGGTTGGAAGCTGGGTTGGAAGTTGGGTTGGAAGCTGGGCAGGAATTTGTGTTGGAAGTCGTGTTGGAAGTTGGGTTGGAAGTTGAGTTGGAAGTTGGGTTGGAAATTGGTATGGAAGTTGGGATTGAAGCACACTGGTCAGAAAGACACTGGTTAGAAACACACTGGTCAGAAACATACTGGTCAGAAACACACTGGTCAGACAGACAGTGGTCAGAAACTCACCTGTCAGAAACACTGGTCAGAAACACAGTGGTGAGAAACACTGTGGTTAGAAACACAGTGGTCAGAAACACGATGGTCAGAAACACACTGGTCAGACAGACAGTGGTCAGAAACTCACCTGTCAGAAACACTGGTCAGAAACACAGTGGTGAGAAACACTGTGGTTAGAAACACAGTGGTCAGAAACACGATGGTCAGAAACACACTGGTCAGACAGACAGTGGTCAGAAACTCACCTGTCAGAAACACTGGTCAGAAACACAGTGGTGAGAAACACTGTGGTTAGAAACACAGTGGTCAGAAACACGATGGTCAGAAACACACTGGTCAGACAGACAGTGGTCAGAAACTCACCTGTCAGAAACACTGGTCAGAAACACAGTGGTGAGAAACACTGTGGTTAGAAACACAGTGGTCAGAAACACGATGGTCAGAAACACACTGGTCAGACAGACAGTGGTCAGAAACTCACCTGTCAGAAACACTGGTCAGAAACACAGTGGTGAGAAACACTGTGGTTAGAAACACAGTGGTCAGAAACACGATGGTCAGAAACACACTGGTCAGACAGACAGTGGTCAGAAACTCACCTGTCAGAAACACTGGTCAGAAACACAGTGGTGAGAAACACTGTGGTTAGAAACACAGTGGTCAGAAACACGATGGTCAGAAACACACTGGTCAGACAGACAGTGGTCAGAAACTCACCTGTCAGAAACACTGGTCAGAAACACAGTGGTGAGAAACACTGTGGTTAGAAACACAGTGGTCAGAAACACGATGGTCAGAAACACACTGGTCAGACAGACAGTGGTCAGAAACTCACCTGTCAGAAACACTGGTCAGAAACACAGTGGTGAGAAACACTGTGGTTAGAAACACAGTGGTCAGAAACACGATGGTCAGAAACACACTGGTCAGACAGACAGTGGTCAGAAACTCACCTGTCAGAAACACTGGTCAGAAACACAGTGGTGAGAAACACTGTGGTTAGAAACACAGTGGTCAGAAACACGATGGTCAGAAACACACTGGTCAGACAGACAGTGGTCAGAAACTCACCTGTCAGAAACACTGGTCAGAAACACAGTGGTGAGAAACACTGTGGTTAGAAACACAGTGGTCAGAAACACGATGGTCAGAAACACACTGGTCAGACAGACAGTGGTCAGAAACTCACCTGTCAGAAACACTGGTCAGAAACACAGTGGTGAGAAACACTGTGGTTAGAAACACAGTGGTCAGAAACACGATGGTCAGAAACACACTGGTCAGACAGACAGTGGTCAGAAACTCACCTGTCAGAAACACTGGTCAGAAACACAGTGGTGAGAAACACTGTGGTTAGAAACACAGTGGTCAGAAACACGATGGTCAGAAACACACTGGTCAGACAGACAGTGGTCAGAAACTCACCTGTCAGAAACACTGGTCAGAAACACAGTGGTGAGAAACACTGTGGTTAGAAACACAGTGGTCAGAAACACGATGGTCAGAAACACACTGGTCAGACAGACAGTGGTCAGAAACTCACCTGTCAGAAACACTGGTCAGAAACACAGTGGTGAGAAACACTGTGGTTAGAAACACAGTGGTCAGAAACACGATGGTCAGAAACACACTGGTCAGACAGACAGTGGTCAGAAACTCACCTGTCAGAAACACTGGTCAGAAACACAGTGGTGAGAAACACTGTGGTTAGAAACACAGTGGTCAGAAACACGATGGTCAGAAACACACTGGTCAGACAGACAGTGGTCAGAAACTCACCTGTCAGAAACACTGGTCAGAAACACAGTGGTGAGAAACACTGTGGTTAGAAACACAGTGGTCAGAAACACGATGGTCAGAAACACACTGGTCAGACAGACAGTGGTCAGAAACTCACCTGTCAGAAACACTGGTCAGAAACACAGTGGTGAGAAACACTGTGGTTAGAAACACAGTGGTCAGAAACACGATGGTCAGAAACACACTGGTCAGACAGACAGTGGTCAGAAACTCACCTGTCAGAAACACTGGTCAGAAACACAGTGGTGAGAAACACTGTGGTTAGAAACACAGTGGTCAGAAACACGATGGTCAGAAACACACTGGTCAGACAGACAGTGGTCAGAAACTCACCTGTCAGAAACACTGGTCAGAAACACAGTGGTGAGAAACACTGTGGTTAGAAACACAGTGGTCAGAAACACGATGGTCAGAAACACACTGGTCAGACAGACAGTGGTCAGAAACTCACCTGTCAGAAACACTGGTCAGAAACACAGTGGTGAGAAACACTGTGGTTAGAAACACAGTGGTCAGAAACACGATGGTCAGAAACACACTGGTCAGACAGACAGTGGTCAGAAACTCACCTGTCAGAAACACTGGTCAGAAACACAGTGGTGAGAAACACTGTGGTTAGAAACACAGTGGTCAGAAACACGATGGTCAGAAACACACTGGTCAGACAGACAGTGGTCAGAAACTCACCTGTCAGAAACACTGGTCAGAAACACAGTGGTGAGAAACACTGTGGTTAGAAACACAGTGGTCAGAAACACGATGGTCAGAAACACACTGGTCAGACAGACAGTGGTCAGAAACTCACCTGTCAGAAACACTGGTCAGAAACACAGTGGTGAGAAACACTGTGGTTAGAAACACAGTGGTCAGAAACACGATGGTCAGAAACACACTGGTCAGACAGACAGTGGTCAGAAACTCACCTGTCAGAAACACTGGTCAGAAACACAGTGGTGAGAAACACTGTGGTTAGAAACACAGTGGTCAGAAACACGATGGTCAGAAACACACTGGTCAGACAGACAGTGGTCAGAAACTCACCTGTCAGAAACACTGGTCAGAAACACAGTGGTGAGAAACACTGTGGTTAGAAACACAGTGGTCAGAAACACGATGGTCAGAAACACACTGGTCAGACAGACAGTGGTCAGAAACTCACCTGTCAGAAACACTGGTCAGAAACACAGTGGTGAGAAACACTGTGGTTAGAAACACAGTGGTCAGAAACACGATGGTCAGAAACACACTGGTCAGAAACATAGTGGTCAGAAACACAATGGTCAGAAACACAGTGGTCAGAAACACACTGGTCAGAAACACACTGGTTAGAAACACAGCCGTCAGAAACACACTGGTCATAAACCCAGTGGTCATAAACACAGTGGTCAGAAACATAGTGGTCAGAAACACACTGGTCGGAAACACAGTGATCAGAAACACACTGGTTAGAGACACACTGGTCAGAAACACACTGGTCAGACAGACAGTGGTCAGAAACTCACCTGTCAGAAACACTGGTCAGAAACACAGTGGTCGAAAACACAGTGGTCAGAAACACAGTGGTCAGAAACATAGTGGTCAGAAAGACATTGGTCTTAAACACACTGGTCAGAAACACACTGGTCAGAAAGACACTGGTCAGAAACACACTGGTCAGAAACACAGTGGTCAGAAACACACTGGTCAGAAACACACTGGTCAGAAACACACTTGTCAGAAACACACTGGTCAGAAACACAGTGGTGAGAAACACTGTGGTTAGAAACACAGTGGTCAGAAACACACTTGTCAGAAACACACTGGTCAGAAACACAGTGGTGAGAAACACTGTGGTTAGAAACACAGTGGTCAGAAACACAGTGGTCAGAAACACATTGGTCAGAAACACAGTGGTCAGAAACACAGTGGTCCACAACACACTGATCAAAAACATGCTGATCAGAAACACGGTGGTCACAAACACAGTGGTCAGAAACAGAGTCGTCAGAAACACAGTGGTCTGAAACAGTGGTCAGAAACAAAGTGGTCAGGAACACAGTGGTCAAAAACATAGCGGTCAGAAATACAGTGGTCAGAAACAAGGTGGTCACAAACAGAGTGGTCAGAAACATAGTGGCTAGAAACACAGTGGTCAGAAACACAGTGATCAAAAACACAGTGGTCAGAAACACATTGGTTAGAAACACACTGGTCAGAAACATGCTGGTCAGAAAGACAGTGGTCAGAAACACACTGGTTAGAAACACAGGTCAGAAACACACTGGTCAAAACACAGTGGTCATAAACACAGTGGTCAGAAACACAGTGGTCAGAAACACAGTGGTCAGAAACACACTGGTCAGAAACACACTGGTCAGAAACACACTGCTCAAAAACACACTGGTCTGAAACACTGTGGTCAGAAAAACACTGGTCAGAACACAATGGTCAGAAACACACTGGTCAGAAACTCACTAGTCAGAAACACAGTGGTTAGAAACACAGTGGTAAGAAACACCGTGGTCAGAAACACAGTGCTCAGAAACACACTGGCCACAAACACAGTGGTT
Organism: Penium margaritaceum; assembly: GCA_023375785.1. NCBI lineage: Eukaryota > Viridiplantae > Streptophyta > Zygnematophyceae > Desmidiales > Peniaceae > Penium > Penium margaritaceum. Next base: position 210,319 of record SZWC01000225.1, on the reverse strand, counting down.
ATAAACACAGTGGTCAGAAACACAGTGGTCAGAAACACAGTAGTCAGAAACACAGTGGTTAGAAACACATATGTCCGAAACACACTGATCTGAAACACACTGATCAGAAACATAGTGGTCTGAAACACAGTGGTCAGAAACACACTGGTCAGAAACACAGTGGTCAGACACACATAGGTCAGAAACACACTGGTCCGAAACACAGTGGTCTGAAACACACTGGTCAGAAACCCAGTGGTCAGAAACACAGTGGTCAGAAACACACCGGTCAGAAAGACAGTGGTCACAAACACACTGGTCTGAAACACACTGGTCAGAAACACACTGGTCAAAAACACAATGGTCAGAAACATAGTGGTCAGGAGCACAGTGGTCAGAAACACGCTGGTCAGAAACACACTGGTCAGAAAAACATTGGTCAGAAACAAAGTGGTCAGAAACACCATGGTCAGGAACACACTGGTCAGGAACTCACTGGCCAGAAACACACTGGTCAGAAATGCAGTTGTCAGAATCACAGTGGTAAAAAAAACACTGGTCAGAAACACAATGGTCAGAGACATACTCGTCATAAACACAGTTGTGAGAAACACAATGGTCAGAAACATAGTGGTCAGAAACAAACTGGTCAGAATCATAGTGGTCATAAACGCAGTGGTAAGAAACACAGTGGTCGGAAACACTGTGGTCAGAAACACAGTGGTCTGAAATACAGTGGTCACAAACATTGTGGTCAGAAACAAAGTGGTCACAAACATAGTGGTGAGAAACACAGTGGTCAGATACATAGTGGTGATAAATACACTTGTCAGCAGCACAGTGGTCAGAAACACAGTGGTCAGAAACACACTGGTCAGAAACACCCTGGTCAGAAACACAATGGTCAGAAACACTGTGGTCAGAAACACAGTGGTCAGAAACACACTCGTCAGAACCACTCTCGTCAGAAACATACAGGTCAGAAACACACTGGTCAGCAACACACAGGTCAGAAACAGAGAGGTCAGAAACACACTGGTCAGCAACATACAGGTCAGAAACACAGTGGTCAGAAACACAGTGGTCAGAAACACAGTGGTCAGCAACAGAGTGGTCAGAAAAACATTGGTTAGAAACACAGTGGTCAGAAACACGGTGGTCAGAAACACGGTGGTCAGAGACACAGTGGTCAGAAACACGCTGATCAGAAACCCAGTGGTCAGAAACATTGTGTTCAGAAACACAGTGGTCAGAAACACAGTGGTCAGAAACACACTGGTCAGAAACACGGTGGTCAGAAACACAGTGGTCAGAAACACAATGGTCAGAAACAAAGTGGTTGAGAAACAGATTGGTCAGTAACACAATGGTCAGAAACACAGTGGTCAGAAACACAGTGGTCAGAAACACAGTGGTCAGAAACACACTGGTCTGAAACACACTGTTCTGAAAGTCACTGGTCAGAAACACAGTGGTCAGAAACACACTGGTCTGAAACACACTGTTCTGAAAGTCACTGGTCAGAAACACACTGTTCAAAAGCACAGTGGTCAGAGACACAGTGGTCAGAAACACAGTGGTCAGAAACACACTGGTCAGAAGCACAGTGGTCAGAAACACACTGGTCAGAAACACAGTGGTCAGAAACACACTGGTCAGAAAGACGGTGGTCAGGAACACAGTGGTCTGAAACACACTGGTCAGAATCACAGTTGTCAGAAACCCAATGGTCAGAATCACAGTGGTCAGACATACATTTTTCAGAAACATAGTGGTGAGAAACACAGTGGTCAGAAATACAGAGGTCGGACTCACAGTGGTCAGACACACAGTGGTCAGAAATACAGTGGTCAGAAACACAATTGTCAGAAACACAGTAGTCAGAAACACAGTGGTCAGAAACAAACCGGTCAGAAACATAATGGTCAGAAACGCAGTGGTCAGAAACACAGTGGTCAGAAACACAGTGGTCAGAAACACACTGGTCTGAAACACACTGTTCTGAAAGTCACTGGTCAGAAACACACTGTTCAGAAGCACAGTGGTCAGAGACACAGTGGTCAGAAACACAGTGGTCAGAAACACACTGGTCAGAAGCACAGTGGTCAGAAACACACTGGTCAGAAACACAGTGGTTAGAAACACACTGGTCAGAAAGACGGTGGTCAGGAACACAGTGGTCTGAAACACACTGGTCAGAATCACAGTTGTCAGAAACGCAATGGTCAGAATCACAGTGGTCAGACATACATTTGTCAGAAACATAGTGGTGAGAAACACAGTGGTCAGAAATACAGAGGTCAGACTCACAGTGGTCAGACACACAGTGGTCAGAAATACAGTGGTCAGAAACACAATTGTCAGAAACACAGTAGTCAGAAACACAGTGGTCAGAAACAAACCGGTCAGAAACATAATGGTCAGAAACGCAGTGGTCAGAAACACAGTGGTCTGAAATACAGTGGTCACAAACATCGTGGTCAGAAACACACTTGTCAGAAACATAGTGGTGAGAAACACAGTGGTCAGAAATACAGAGGTCAGACTCACAGTGGTCAGACACACAGTGGTCAGAAATACAGTGGTCAGAAACACAATTGTCAGAAACACAGTAGTCAGAAACACAGTGGTCAGAAACAAACCGGTCAGAAACATAATGGTCAGAAACGCAGTGGTCAGAAACACAGTGGTCTGAAATACAGTGGTCACAAACATCGTGGTCAGAAACACACTTGTCAGAAACATAGTGGTGAGAAACTCACTGGTGAGAAACACAGTGGTCAGAAACACTGTGGTCAAAAACACACTGGTCAGAAACAACCTGGTCAGAAATACCCTGGTCAGAAACACTGTGGCCAGAAACACAGTGGTCAGAAACACACTGGTCAGAAACACTCTGGTCACAAACACATCGGTCAGAAACACAGTGGTCAGAAATACACTGGTCAGAACCACAGTGGTCAGAAACACAGTGGTCACACACACAGTGGAAAGAAACACTCTGGTCAGAAACACAGTGGTCAGAAACACACTGGTCAGCAGCACAGTGGTCAGAAACACAGTGGTCAGAAATACAGTGGTCAGGAACACAGTGGTCAGAAACACAGTCGTCAAACACACTGATCAGAAACATGGTGGTCATAAACATAGTGGTCAGAAACACAGTGGTCAGAAACACACGGGTCAGAAACACAGTGGTCAGAAACACAGTGGTTAGAAACACAATGTTCAGAAGCACACTGGTCAGAAACACACCGGTCAGAAACACAGTGGTCAGACACAATGGTTATAAACACAGTGGACAGAAACACAGTGGTCATAAACACACTGGTCAGAAACACACTGATCTAAAACACACTGGTCAGAAACACAGTGGTCATAAACACACTGTTCAGAAACACAGTGGTCAGAGACACAGTATTCGAAAACACAGTGGTCAGAAACACGGTGGTCATAAGCACAGTGGTCAGAAACACACATGTCAAAAATACACTCGTCAGAAACACACTGGTCAGACACAGAGTGGTTAGAAACACAGTGGTCAGAGACACAATGGTCAGAAAGACACTGGTCAGAAGCACCCTGGTCAGAAACACTGTGGTCAAAAACAAAGTGGTCAGAAACACAATGGTCAGAAACACAGTGGTCAGAAACACAGTGGTCAGAAACACAGTGGTCAGAAACACAATGGTCAGAAACACGGTGGTCAGACACACGGTGGTCAGAAACACATTGGTCAGAAACACAGTGGTCAGGAATGCTGTGGTCAGAAACACAGTGGTCAGACATACAGTGGTCATAAACACAGCGGTGAGAAACACAGTGGTGAAAAACACACTGGTCTGAAACACAGTGGTCAGAAACACACGGGTCATAAACAGGCTGGTTATGAAACACACTGGTTAGAAAAACACAGGTCAGAAACACTGTGGTCAGAAACACAGTGGTCAGAAACACAGTTGTCCGAAACACAGTGGTCAGAAACACAGTGGTCAGAAACACACTGGTCAGAAGTACAGTGTCCAGAAACACACTTGTCAGAAACACACTGGTCGAAAACACAGTGGTCAGAAACACACTGGTTGGAAACATGGTGGTCCGAAACACACTGGTCAGAAACACAGTGGTCAGAAACACAGTGGTCTGAAACACAGTGGTCAGAGATACACTGGTCAGAAACACACTGGTCAAAAATACAGTGGTCAGAAACACAGTGGTCAGAAACACAGTGGTCAAAAACACGGTGGTCAGAAACACAGTGGTCAGAAACACGGTGGTCATAAACACGGCGTCAGAAACACATTGGTCAGAAACACAGTGGTCAGGAACGCAGTGGTCAGAAACATAATGGTCAGACATACAGTGGTCAGAAACACAGTGGTGAGAAACACAGTGGTCAGAAACACAGTGGTCAGAAACACATTGGTCAGAAACACACTGGTCAGAAACACAGTGGTCAGAAACACATTGGTCAGAAACACACTAGTCAGAAGTACTCTGGTCAAAAACACACTGGTCAGAAACACACTGGTCAGAACCAAAGTGGTCAGAAACTCACTGGTAAAAAACACACTGGTCAAAAACACACTGGTCAGACACAGTGGTCAGAAACATACTGGTCAGAAACACACTAATCAGAAACAAAGTGGTCAGAAACACTGTGGTTAGAAACACAGTGGTCATGAACACACTGGCGAGAAACACTATGATCAGAAACACGCTGGACAGAAACACACTGGTCAAAAACACAGTGGTCAAAAACACAGTGGTCAGCAACACATTGGTCGGAATCACAGTGGTCAGAAACACAGTGGTCAGAAGCACAGTGGTCAAAAACACAGTGGTGAGAAACACATGATTAAAAACACAGTGGTCAGAAACAAAGTGGTCAGAAACACAGTGGTCAAACACTCAATGGCCAGAAACACAGTGGTCAGAAACACATATTCAGAAACACACCGGTCAGAAACACAGTGGTCAGAAACACAGTGGTCAGAACACAGTGGTCAGAAACACAGTGGTCAGAAAGGCTGTGGTCAGAAACACTATGGTCAGAAACACAATGGTCAGAAACACAATGGTCAGGAACACAGTGGTCAGAAACACAGTGGTCATAAGCACAGTGCTCAAAAACACAGTGGTCAGAAACACATTGGTCATAATCGCAATGGTCAGAATCACAGTTGTCAGAAACACAGTGGTCAGACACACAGTGGTGAGAATCACAGTTGTCAGAAACACACTGGTCAGAAAGACAGTGGTCAGAATCATAGTGGTCACAAACACACTAGTCAGAAACACATTGGTCAGAACCATAATGGTCAGAAACACACTGGTCAGAAACACACTGGGCAGACACACATTCGTCAGAAACACACTGGTCAGAAACACACTTGTCAGAAACACAGTGGTTAGAAACACAATGGAAAAAAACACAGTGGTCAGAAACACACTGGTCAGAAACTCACTGGTGAGAAACACAGTGATCAGAAACAGAGTGGTAAGAAACACAGTGGTCAGAAACACAGTGGTCAGAAAGACACTGGTCAGTGACACATTGGTCAAAAACACAGTGGTCAGAAACACGGTGGTCAGAAACACAGTGGTCAGAGACACAGTGGTCAGAATCACACTGGTCAGACACGCATTGGTCAGAAACATAGTGGTCAGAAACACACTGGTCAGAAACACACTGGTCAGAAACACACTGGTCAGAAACACGGTGGTTAGAAACACAGTGGTCAGAAACACAGTGGTCAGAAACTCACCGGTCAGAAACAAAGTTGTCAGAAACACACTTGTCAGAAACACAGAAGTCAGAAACACAGTCGTCAGAAACACAGTGGTCAATAGCACAGTGGTCAGAAACGCAGTTGTCAGAAACACACTGGTCCAAAACACAGTGGTCAGAAACACACTGGTAGGAAACACGGTGGTCAGAAACACACCGGTCAGAAACACAGTGGTCAGAAACACAGTGGTCTGAAACACAGTGGTCAGAAACACACTGGTCAGAAACACACTGGTCAGAAAAACATTGGCCAGAAACACAGTGGTCGGAAACACGGTGGTCAGAAACATTGTGGTCAAAAACACAGTGCTCATAAACACGGTGGTGAGAAACACGGTGGTCAGAAACACATTGGTCAGAAACACAGTGGTCAGGAACGCGGTAGTCAGAAACACAGTGGTCAGACATGCAGTGGTCACAAACGGAGTGGCGAGAAACACAGTGGTCAGAAACACAGTGGTCAGAAACATAGTGGTCAGAAACACACCAGTCAGAAAAACAGAGGTCAGAAACACACTGGTCAGAAACACACTGGTCAGAAACACAGTGGTCAGAAACACAGGGGTCATAAACACACTGGTTATGAAACACACTGGTTAGAAAAACACGGGTCAGAAACACCGTGGTCAGAAACACAGTGGTCAGAAACACAGTGGTCCGAAACACAGTGGTCGGAAACACGGTGGTCAGAAATACATTGGTCAGAAATACAGTGTCCATAAACATACTGGTCAGAAACACACTGGTCCAAAAAACAGTGGTCAGAAACACACTGGTTAGAAATACGGTGGTCAGAAAATCACTGGTCAGAAACACAGTGGTCAGAAACACAGTGGTCTGAAACACAGTGGTCAGAAACACAGTGGTCAGAAACACACTTGTCAGAAAAACAGTGGTCAGAACCACAGTGGTCAGACATACAGTGGTCAGGAGCGCAGTGGTCAGAAACACAGTGGTCAGACATACAGTGGTCAGAAACACAGTGGTCATAAACACAGTGGTTAGAAACAGAGTGGTCAGGAACACATTGGTCAGAAACACACTGGTCAGAAACACAGTGGTCAGAAGCACAGTGGTCAGTAACACACTGGTCAGAAGTACACTGGTAAAAAACACACTGGTTCGAAACACACTGCTTAGAAACATAGTGGTCAGAAACACTCTGGTCAAAAACACGCTGGTCAGAAACACATTGGTCAGACACACAGTTGTCAGAAACATACTGGTCAGAAACACACTAATGAGAAACACAGTGGTTAGAAACACAGTGGTCAGAAACACAGTGGTCATAAACACAGTGGTGAGAAACAACCTGATCAGAAACACGCTGGTCAGAAACACACTGGTCAAAAACACAGTGGTCAGCAACACAGTGGTCAGAAACACACTGGTCAGAAACACAGTGGTCAGAAACACAGCGGTCAGAAGCACACTGGCCAGAAACACACTGGTCAGGAACACAGTTGTCAGAAACACAATGGTCAGAAACACATTGTTCAGAATCACAGTGGTCAGAAACACAGTGGTCAGAAGCAAAGTGGTCAGAAACACAGTGGTCAGAAACACGTTGGTAAAAAAAAAAGTGGTCAGAAACACAGTGGTCAGAGACACAGTGGTGAAAAACACAATGGTCTGAAACATCATGTTCAGAAACACACGGGTCGAAAACATACTGGTCAGAAACGCAGTGGTCAGAACACAGTGGTCAGAAACACAGTGGTGAGAAAGGCTGTGGTCTGAAACACTGTGGTCAGAAACATAATGGGCAGGTACACAGTGGTCAGAAACACAGTGGTCATAAGCACAGTGGTAAAAAACACAGTGGTCAGAAACACATTGGTCATAATCGCAGTGGTCAGAATCACAGTGGTCTCAAACACTGTGGTCAGAAACACACTGGTCAGAAACACATTGGTCAGAACCACAATGGTCACAAACACACTGGTCAGAAACACACTGGGCAGACACACACTGGTCAGAAACAAAGAAGTCAGAAACACAATGGTCAGAAACACACTGGTCTTAAACACAGTGGTCAGAAACACACTGGTTAGAAAGACAGTGGTCAGAAACACACCGGTCAGAAACACAGTAGTCAGAAACACAGTGGTCTGAAACACAGTGGTCAGAAACACACTGGTCAGAAACACATTGGTCAGAACCACAATGGTCACAAACACACTGGTCAGAAACACACTGGGCAGACACACACTGGTCAGAAACAAAGAAGTCAGAAACACAATGGTCAGAAACACACTGGTCTTAAACACAGTGGTCAGAAACACACTGGTTAGAAACACGGTGGTCAAAAACACACCGGTCAGAAACACAGTAGTCAGAAACACAGTGGTCTCAAACACAGTTGTCAGAAACACACTGGTCAGAAACACACTGGTCACTAAAACAGTGGCCAGTAAGACAGTGGTCAGAAACACGGTGGTCATAAACACAGTGGTCAGAAACACAGTGGTCAGAAACACGGTGGTCAGAAACATGCAGGTCAGAAACACATTGGTCAGAAACACAGTGGTTAGGAACGTAGTGGTCAGAAACACAGTGGTCAGACATACAGTTGTCTGAAACACAGTGGTGAGAAACACAGTGGTCAGAAACACAGTGGTTAGAAACACATTGGTCAGAAACACACTGGTCAGAAACATACTGGTCAGAAGAACACTGGTGAGAACCCACTGGTCATAAACACACTGGTCTAAAACACAGTGGTCAGAAACACACTTGTCAAAAACACACTGGTCAGAAACATCCTGGTCAGACACACAGTGGTCAGAAACATACTGGTCAGAAACACACTAGTCACAAACAGAGTGGTCCGAAACACACTGGTCAGAAACACAGTAGTCATAAACACAGTGGTGAGAAACACTGTGATCAGAAACACGCTGGTCAGAAACACACTGGTCAGAAACACAGTGGTCGGAAACATAGTGGTCAGAAACACACTGGTCAGAAACACAGTGGTCATAAACACAGCGGTCGGAAACACACTGGCCAGAAACACACTGGTCAGTAAGACAGTGGTCAGAAACACAGTGGTCAGAAACACATTGGTCAGAATCACAATGGTCAGAAACACAGTGGTCAGAAGCACAGTGGTCAGAAACTCACGGGTCAGAAACACAGTGTTCAAAAACACATTGGTCAGAAACACTGTGGTTAAAAACACACTGGTTAGAAACACAGTTGTCAAAAATACAGTGGTTAGAAACACACCGGTCAGGAACACAGTGATCAGAAACACAGTGGTTAGAACACAGTGGTCAGAAACACAGTGGTCAGAAACGCTGTGGTCAGAAAGACTGTGGTCAGAAACACAATGGTCAGAAACAAGGAACACAGTGGTCAAAAACACAGTGGTCATAAGCACAGTGGTCAAATACACAGTGGTCAGAAACACATTGGTCATAATCCCAGTGGTCAGAATCACAGTGGTCAGAATCACAGTGGTCAGAAACACAGTGGTGAGAATCACAGTGGTCAGAAACACACTGGTCAGAAACACAGTGGTCAGAAACACATTGGTCAAAAACACACTGGTCAGAAACACACTGGTCAGAATTACAGTGGTCAGAAACACATTGGTCAGAAACACAGTGGGCAGACACGCACTGGTCAGAAACACACTGGTCAGAAACACACTGGTCACAAACACAGTGGTTAGAAACACACTGGTACAAAACACAGTGGTCAGAAACACAGTGGTCAGAAGCACACCGGTGAGAAACACACTGGTCAGAAACAGAGTGGTAAGAAACACAGTGGTCAGAAACACACTGGTCAGTGGCACGGTGGTCAGAAACACAGTGGTCAGAAACACAATGGTCAGAAACACACTGGTCAGAAACACGCTGGTCAGAAACACACTGGGCAGACATGCACTGGTCAGAAACACACTGGTCAGAAACACACTTGTCAGAAACACAGTTGTTAGAAACACACTGGTACAAAACACAGTGGTCAGAAACACAGTGGTCAGAAGCACACCGGTGAGAAACACACTGGTCAGAAACAGAGTGGTCAGAAACACACTTGTCAGAAACACACTGGTCAGTGGCACGGTAGTCAGAAACACAGTGGTTAGAAATACGGTGATCAGAAACACTGTGGTCAGAGACACAGTGGTCAGAAACACACTGGTCAGACACGCAATGGTCAGAAACACGGTGGTTAGAAACACAGTTGTCAAAAACACAGTGGTCAGAAACACACTGGTCAGAAACACGGTGGTCAGAAACACACTGGTCTGAAACACAGTAGTCACAAATACAGTGGTCAGAGACACAGTGGTAATAAACACAGTGGTCAGGAACGCAGTTGTCAGAAACACACTGGGCCAAAACACAGTGGTTTGAAACACACTGGTCAGAAACACTGTGGTCAAAAATACCCTGGTCAGAAACACACTGGTCAGAAAGACAGTGGTCAGAAACACACTGGTCAGAAACACGGTGGTCAGAAACCCACTGGTCAGAAACACACTGGTCAGAAAAAAAATGGTCAGAAACACAATGGTCAGAAACACACTGGTCAGAAACACGGTGGTCAGAAACACACTGGTGAGAAACACACTGGTCAGAAGCACACTGTTCAGAAACACACTGGTCACAAACAAAGTGGTCAGAAACACAACGGTCAGAAACACGGTGGTCAGAAACGCAGTGGTCAGAAACACACTGGTCAGGAACAAAATGGTCAGAGACACACTGGTTAGAAACACACTGGTCAGAAACAGAGTGGTCAGAATCACAGTCGTTAGAATCACAGTGGTTAGAGACTAACAGGTGAGAAACACAGTCGTGACAATGACAGTGGTCAGAAAGACACTGGTCAGAAACACAGTGGTTGGAAACACACTGGTCAGAAATACACTGGTCATAAACACACTGGTCAGAAAGACAATGGTTAGAAACACAATGGTCAGAAGCACGGTGGTCAGAAACACAGTGGACTTAAACACACTGGTCAGAAACACACTGGTCAGAAACACAGTGGTCAGAGTCATAGTGGTCAGAAACACAGTGGTCAGAAACACAATGGTCCGAGGCACGGTGGTCAGAAACACTGTGGTTAGAACACACTGGTCACAAACACTGTGGTCAAAAACACAGTGGTCAGAAACACACCGGTCAGAAACGCAGTGGTCAGAAACACAGTGGTCAGAAACACAGTGGTCAGAAACACACTGGTCACAAACACTGTGGTCAAAAACACAGTGGTCAGAAACACACCGGTCAGAAACGCAGTGGTCAGAAACACAGTGGTCAGAAACACAGTGGTCAGAAACACACTTGTCAGAAACACAATGGTCAGAAACACACTGGTCAGAATCACACTAGTCAGAAACACAGTGGTTAGAAACAAAGTGGTCAGAAACACAGTTGTCAGAAACACAGTGGTCGGAAACACAGGGTTA
>SZWC01000225.1:173553-198449 GCA_023375785.1 Penium margaritaceum | reverse complement strand
CAGTGGTCAGAAACACAGTGGTCAGTACACAGTGGTCAGAAACACAGTTGTCAGAAACGTTGTGGTCAGAAACATGGTGGTCAGAAGAACAATGGTCAGAAACAGTTTGGTCAGGAACACAGTGGTCAGAAACGCAGTGGTCATAAACACAGTGGTCAGAAACACAGTGGTCAGAAACACCTTGATGATAAACGCAGTGGTCAGAATCACAGTGGTCATAAACACTGTGGTCACAAACACAGTGGTCAGAAACACACCGATCAGAAACGCAGTGGTCAGAAACACAGTGGTCAGAAACACACTGGTCAGAAACAAACTGGTCAGAAACACACTCGTCAGAAACGCACTGGTCAGAATCACACAAGTCAGAAACACAGTGGTTAGAAACACAGTGGTCAGAAACACAATGGTCTGGATCATAGTGGTCAGAAACACAGTGGTCAGAAGCACAGTGGTCAGAAACAAAGTGGTCAGAAACACACTGGTCAGAAACACAGTGGTCAGAAACACAGTGGTCGGAAACACATTGGTCAGAGAAACCATGGTCAGAGACACAGTGGTCAGAAACACACAGGTCAGAAACACACTGGTCCAAAACACAGTGGTCAGAAACACAGTGTTCATAAACACAGTGGTCAGAAACACACTGGTCAGAAACACAGTGGTCAGAAACACACTGGTCAGACACACGGTGGTCAGAAACACAGTGGAAAGACACACAGAGGTCAGAAACACGCTGGTCAGAAATACACTAATCAGAAACACAGTTGTCAGAAACACAATGGTCAGAAACACAGTGGTCATGAACACCGTCGTGAGAGACACGATGATCAGAAACACACTGGTCAGAAACACACCGGTTGAAAACACTGTGGTCGGAAACACAGTGGTCATAAAGACACTGGTCAGAAACACAGTGGTCAGAAACACAGTGGTCAGAAACACACTGGCCAGAAACAGACTGGTCAGGAACACAGTGGTCAGAAATACAGTGGTCAGAAATACATTGGTCAGAATCACAGTGGTCAAAAACACAGTGGTCAGAAGCACAGTGGTCAGAAACACACTGGTCAGAAACACATTGGACAAAAACACAGTGGTCAGAAACACACCGGTAAGAAACAGAATGGTCAGAAACACAGTCGTCAGAACACAGTGGTTAGAAATACGGTGGTCAGAAACACTGTGGTCAGAGACACAGTGGTCAGAAACACACTGGTCAGACACGCAATGGTCAGAAACACGGTGGTTAGAAACACAGTTGTCAAAAACACAGTGGTAAGAAACACACTGGTCAGAAACACAGTGGTCAGAAACACACTGGTCTGAAACACAGTAGTCACAAACACAGTGGTCAGAGACACAGTGGTCATAAACACAGTGGTCAGGAACGCAGTTGTCAGAAACACACTGGTCCAAAACACAGTGGATTGAAACACACTGGTCAGAAACACAGTGGTAAAAAACACTCTGGTCAGAAACACACTGGTCAGAAAGACAGTGGTCAGAAACACACTGGTCAGAAACACGGTGGTCAGAAACCCACTGGTCAGAAACACACTGGTCAGAAACACAATGGTCAGAAACACAATGGTCAGAAACACACTGGTCAGAAACACGGTGGTCAGAAACACACTGGTGAGAAACACACTGGTCAGAAGCACACTGTTCAGAAACACACTGGTCACAAACAAAGTGGTCAGAAACACAACGGTCAGAAACACGGTGGTCAGAAACGCAGTGGTCAGAAACACACTGGTCAGGAACAAAATGGTCAGAGACACACTGGTTAGAAACACACTGGTCAGAAACAGAGTGGTCAGAAACACAGTCGTCAGAATCACAGTGGTTAGAGACTAACAGGTGAGAAACACAGTCGTGACAATGACAGTGGTCAGAAAGACACTGGTCAGAAACACAGTGGTCGGAAACACACTGGTCAGAAATACACTGGTCATAAACACACTGGTCAGAAAGACAATGGTTAGAAACACAATGGTCAGAAGCACGGTGGTCAGAAACACGGTGGACTTAAACACACTGGTCAGAAACACACTGTTCAGAAACACAGTGGTCAGAGTCATAGTGGTCAGAAACACAGTGGTCAGAAACACAATGGTCCGAGGCACGGTGGTCAGAAACACAGTGGTTAGAACACCCTGGTCACAAACACTGTGGTCAAAAACACAGTGGTCAGAAACACACCGGTCAGAAACGCAGTGGTCAGAAACACAGTGGTCAGAAACACAGTGGTCAGAAACACACTGGTCAGAAACACAATGGTCAGAAACACACTGGTCAGAATCACACTAGTCAGAAACACAGTGGTTAGAAACAAAGTGGTCAGAAACACAGTGGTCAGAAGCACAGTGGTCAGAAACACACTGGTCACAAACACAGTGGACAGAAACACAGTGGTCAGAAACACACCGGTCAGAAACGCAGTGGTCAGAAACACAGTGGTCAGAAACACACCGGTCAGAAACGCAGTGGTCAGAAACACAGTGGTCAGAAACACACCGGTCAGAAACGCAGTGGTCAGAAACACAGTGGTCAGAAACACACCGGTCAGAAACGCAGTGGTCAGAAACACAGTGGTCAGAAACACACCGGTCAGAAACGCAGTGGTCAGAAACACAGTGGTCAGAAACACACCGGTCAGAAACGCAGTGGTCAGAAACACAGTGGTCAGAAACACACCGGTCAGAAACGCAGTGGTCAGAAACACAGTGGTCAGAAACACACCGGTCAGAAACGCAGTGGTCAGAAACACAGTGGTCAGAAACACACCGGTCAGAAACGCAGTGGTCAGAAACACAGTGGTCAGAAACACACCGGTCAGAAACGCAGTGGTCAGAAACACAGTGGTCAGAAACACACCGGTCAGAAACGCAGTGGTCAGAAACACAGTGGTCAGAAACACACCGGTCAGAAACGCAGTGGTCAGAAACACAGTGGTCAGAAACACACCGGTCAGAAACGCAGTGGTCAGAAACACAGTGGTCAGAAACACACCGGTCAGAAACGCAGTGGTCAGAAACACAGTGGTCAGAAACACACCGGTCAGAAACGCAGTGGTCAGAAACACAGTGGTCAGAAACACACCGGTCAGAAACGCAGTGGTCAGAAACACAGTGGTCAGAAACACACCGGTCAGAAACGCAGTGGTCAGAAACACAGTGGTCAGAAACACACGAGTCAGAAACACAGTGGTCAGAAACACACAGGTCAGAAACATAGTCGTCAGAAACACACTGGTCAGACACACGGTGGTCAGAAACACAGTGGAAAGACACACAGAGGTCAGAAACACGCTGGTCAGAAATACACTAATCAGAAACACAGTGGTCAGAAACACAATGGTCAGAAACACAGTGGTCATGAACACCGTCGTGAGAGAGACGATGATCAGAAACACACTGGTCAGAAACACACCGGTAACACTGTGGTCAGAAACACACTGGTCAGAAACACAGTGGTCAGAAACACACTGGCCAGAAACAGACTGGTCAGGAACACAGTGGTCAGAAATACAGTTGTCAGAAATACATTGGTCGGAATCACAGTGGTCAAAAACACAGTGGTCAGAAGCACAGTGGTCAGAAACACACTGGTCACAAACACATTGGACAAAAACACAGTGGTCAGAAACACACCGGTAAGAAACAGAGTGGTCAGAAACACAGTCGTCAGAACACAGTGGTCAGAAACACAGTGTTCAGAAACGCCGTGGTCAGAAACTCGGTGGTCAGAAACACAATGGTCAGAGACACATTGGTCAGGAACACAATGTTGAGAAACACAGTGGTCATAAAGGCAGTGGCCAGGAACACAGTGGTCAGTAACACCTTGGTCATAAACGCAGTGGTTAGAATCACTGTGGTCAGGAACACAGTGGTCAGAAACACAGTGGTGAGAATCACACTCCTCAGCAACACACTGGTCAGAACCATAGTGGTCAAAAACACACTGGTCAGAAACACACTGGGAAAATACATACTGGTCTCAAACACAGTGGTCAGAAACACGATTGGCAGAAACAGAGTAGTAACAAACACAGTGGTCAGAAACACAGTGGTCAGAAACACACCGGTCAGTGGCACAGTGGTCAGAAACACATTGGTCAGAAACACAGTGGTTAGAAACACTGTGGTCAGAAACACAGCAGTTGGAAACACACTGGTCAGAAACGTAGTGGTCAGGAACACGGTGGTTAGAAACACAGTGGTCAGAAACCCAGTGGTCAGAAACACAGTGGTTAGAAACACAGTGGTCAGAAACACAGTGGTCAGGAACACACTGGTTAGAAACACACTGGTCAGAAACACGGTGGTTAGAGACACAGTGGTCAGAAACACAGTGGTCAGAAACACACCGGTCAGAAACACAGTTGTCTGAAACACACTGGTCAGAAACACAGTAGTCTGAAACATAGTGGTCAGAAACACAGTAGACAGAAACAGAGTGGTCAGAAACGCAGTTGTCAGAAACACACTGGTCCGAAACAAAGTGGTCAGAAACACACTGGTCAGAAACACAGTGGCCAGAAACACACTGGTCAGAAGCACAATTGTCAGAAACACAGTGGTCAGAAACACACTGGTCAGAAACACACTTGTCAGAAACACAGTCGTCAAAAACACACTGGTCAGAAACACAGTGGTCAGAAACACACTCGTCAGAAACACAGTGGTCAGAAACATAGTGGTCAGAAACACGCTCATTATAAACACACTGGTCAGAAACACAATGGTCATAAACACACTGTTCAGAAACACGGTGGTCAGAAAGACACTGGTCAGAAACACACTGGTCAGAAACACACCGTTCGGAAACACAGTGGTAAAAAAAACAGTGGTCAGAAACACACTAGTCAGAAACACGGTGGTCACAAACACACTCATCAGAAACACAGTGGTCAGAAACACAGTGGTCAGATACACAGTAGCCAAAAACACAGTGGAGAAAAACACAGTGGTCAGAAACACAGTGGTCAGCAACAGAATTGTCAGAAACACGGTGGTCAGAATCACAGTGGTAAGAGACTCAGATATCAAAAACACAGTGGTGAGAATGACAGTGGTCAGAAACACACTGGTAAAAAACACAGTGGTCAGAAACGCACTGGTCAGAAAGACACTATTCAGAAACACACTGGTCATAAACATACTGGTCAGAAACACTCTGGTCAGAAACACACTGCTCATTAACACACTAGTCAGAAACACAGTGGTTAGAAACACAATGGTCAGAAACACAGTGGTCAGAAACACTGTGGTCAGAAACACACTGGATAGAAACACACTCGACAGAACACGGTGGTCAAAATCATAGTGGTTAGAAACACAGTGGTCAGAAAGACACTGGTCCGAGGCATAGTTGTCAGAAACACATTGGTCAGAAAAATACTGGTCAGAAACACTGTGGTCACAAACAAAGTGGTCAGAAACACACTGGTCAGAAACGCAGTGGTCAGAAACACAGTGGTCAGAAACACTGTGGTCAGAAACAGACTGGTCAGAAACACACTTGTCAAAAACACACTCGTCAGAATCACTCTAGTGAGAAACACAATGGTTAGAAACACAGTGGTCAGAAACAGAGTGGTAAAAAACACACTGGTCAGAAATACACTTAACAGAAACACAGTGGTCACAAACACAGTGGTCACAAACAAACTGGTCAGAAACACAGTGGTTAGAAACACAGTGATCGGAGACACACCAGTCAGATAAACAGTGGTCAGAGACACAGTGGTCAGAAACACACATGTCATAAACACACTGGTCAAAAACACAGTGGTCAGAAACACAGTGTTCATAAACATAGTGGTCAGAAACACACTGGTCAGTAACAAACTGTTCAGAAACACAGTGGTCAGAAGCACACTCATCAGAAATGCAGTGGTCAGAAACACAATGGTCAGAAACACACTGGTTACAAACACACTGGTCAGGAACACAGTGGTCAGGAACACACTCGTCAGAAACAGAGTGGTCAGGAACATAGTGGTCAGAAACACTGTGGTCAGAAACACAGTGGTTTGGGACACAGTGGTCAGAAACACAGTGGTCAGAAACACACTAGTCAGAAGCACACAGGTCTGAAAAACACTGGTCAAAACACACTGGTTAGAAACACAGTGGTCGGAAACACAGTGGTCAGAAAGACACTGGTCAGAAACACAGTGGTCAGAAACACAGTGGTCAGAAACACATTGGCCAGAAACAGACTGGTCAGGAACACAGTGGTCAGAAATATTGTGGTCAGAAACACATTGGTCAGAATCACAGTGGTCAGAAACACAGTGGTCAGAATCACAGTGGTCAGAAACACACTGGGCAGAAACACATTGGACAAAAACACAGTGGTCAGAAACACGGTGGTCATAAACACAGTGGTCAAAAAGACACTGGTCAGAAACACAATGGTCAAAAACACAGTGGTCAAAAACACACCGGTAAGAAACACAGTGGTCAGAGACACAGTGGTCAGAACACAGTGGTCAGAAACACAGTGTTGATAAACGCTGTGGTCAGAAACACAATGGTCAGAAACACATTGGTCAGGAACACAGTGGTGAGAAACACAGTGTTCATAAAGACATTGGCCAGTAACACAGTGGTCAGAAACACCTTGGTCATAAACGCAGTGGTCAGAATCACAGTGGTCAGTAACACAGTGGTCAGAAACACAGTGGTGATAATCACAGTGGTCAGAAACACACTGCTCAGAAACACACTGGTCAGAACCATAGTGGTCAGAAACACACTAGTCAGAAACACACTGGGAAAACACACACTGGTCTCAAACACAGTGGTCAGAAACACGATTGGCAGAAACAGAGTGGTAAGAAACACAGTGGTCAGAAACACAGTGGTCAGGAACACACTGGTCAGAAACACACTGGTCAGAACCATAGTGGTCAGAAACACACTAGTCAGAAACACACTGGGAAAACACACACTGGTCTCAAACACAGTGGTCAGAAACACGATTGGCAGAAACAGAGTGGTAAGAAACACAGTGGTCAGAAACACAGTGGTCAGAAAAACACCGGTCAGTGGCACAGTGGTCAGAAACACATTGGTCAGAAACACAATGGTTAGAAACACTGTGGTCAGAAACACAGCAGTCATAAACACACTGGTCAGAAACGCAGTGGTCAGAAACACAGTGGTTAGAAACACAGTGATCAGAAACACAGTGGTCAGAAACACAGTGGTAAGAAACACAGTGGTCAGAAACACAGTGGTCAGGAACACACTGGTCAGAAACACACTGGTCAGAAACACGATGGTTAGAGACACAGTGGTCAGAAACACAGTGGTCAGAAATACACCGGTCAGAAGCACAGTTGTGTGAAACACACTGGTTAGAAACACAGTAGTCTGAAACACAGTGGTCAAAAACACAGTGGACAGAAACAGAATGGTCAGAAACGCAGTTGTCAGAAACACACTGGTCCGAAACAAAGTGGTCAGAAACATACAGGTCAGAAACACAGTGGTAAGAAACATTTTGGTCAGAAACACAGTGGTCAGCAACACACTGGTCAGAATCACACTTGTCAGAAACACAGTCGTCAAAAACACAGTGGTCAGAAACACTGTGGTCAGAAACACACCAGTCAGAAACACAGTGGTCAGAAACATAGTGGTCAGAAACACACTGGTTATAAACACACTGGTCAGAAACACAATGGTCATAAACACATGGTTCAGAAACACGGTGGTCAGAAACACACTGGTCAGAAACACACTGGTCAGAAACACACTGTTCAGAAAAACAGTGGTCAGAAACATTGTGGTCAGAAACACACTGGTCAGAAACACATTGGTCAGAAACACACTGGTCAGAAAGACAATGGTCAGAGACACACTGGTCAGAAACACAATGGTCAGAAACACAGTGGTCAGATACACAGTGGCCAAAAACACTGTGGCCAAAAACACAGTGGTCAGAAACACAGTGGTTAGCAACAGAATGGTCGGAAACACGGTGGTCAGAATCACAGTGGTAAGAGACTCAGATGTCAGAAACACAGTGGTGAGAAACGCACTGGTCAGAAACACACTAGTCAGAAACACACTGGTCTGAAACATATTGGTCAGAAACACACTGGTCATAAAAACACTGGTCAGAAACACACTGCTCATTAACACACAAGTCATAAACACAGTGGTTAGAAACACAATGGTCAGAAACACAGTGGTCAGAAACACCGTGGTCAGAAACCAAGTGGTCAGAAACCAAGTGGTCAGAAACACACTGGTCGGAAGCACAGCGGTCAGAAACACACTGGTCACAAACACAGTGTTCAGAAACACAGTTATCATAAACACAATGGTCCGAAACAAGGTGGTCAGAAACACACTGGTCAGAAATTCACTGGTCAAAAACGCAGCGATCAGAAACACACTGGTCAGAAACACAGTGGTCAGAAACACACTGGTGACAAACTGGTCAGGAACACACTGGTAAGAAACACAGTGGTCAGAAACCCAGTGGTCAGAAACATAGTGGTCAGAAACACACTGCTCAGAAACGCAGTTGTCAGAAACAGAGTGGTAAAAAACGCAGTGGTCAGAAACACACTGGTCAGAAACACACTGGTCAGAAACACACTGGTCGGAAGCATATTTGTCAGAAACACAGTGGTCATAACAATGTGGTCAGCAACACAGTGGTTAGAAACACAGTGGTCAGAAACACACTGGTGAGAAACATGGAGGTCAGAAACACAGTGGTCAGAAACACAGTGGTGAGAAACACAGTGATCAGAAACACGGCTGCCAGAAACACGGTGGTCAGAACCACAGTGGTCAGAAACACAGTGGTCAGAAACACAGTGGTCAGGAACAGAGTGGGCAGAAACAAACTGCTAAGAAAGACAGTGGTCAGAAACACGGTGGTCAGAACCACAGTGGTCAGAAACAGAGTGGTCAGAAACATAATGGTCAGAAACACAATGGTCAGAAACACATGGGTCAGAATCACAGTGGTCAGAAACAGAGTGGTCAGAAACATAATGGTCAGAAACACAATGGTCAGAAACACATGGGTCAGAATCACAGTGGTCAGAAACAGAGTGGTCAGAAACATAATGGTCAGAAACACAATGGTCAGAAACACATGGGTCAGAATCACAGTGGTCAGAAACAGAGTGGTCAGAAACATAATGGTCAGAAACACAATGGTCAGAAACACATGGGTCAGAATCACAGTGGTCAGAAACAGAGTGGTCAGAAACATAATGGTCAGAAACACAATGGTCAGAAACACATGGGTCAGAATCACAGTGGTCAGAAACAGAGTGGTCAGAAACACACTGGTCAGAAACACACAGGTCAGAAACACAGTGGTCAGAAACACAGTGGTGAGAAACACAGTGATCAGAAACACGGCTGCCAGAAACACGGTGGTCAGAACCACAGTGGTCAGAAACACAGTGGTCAGAAACACAGTGGTCATGAACAGAGTGGTCAGAAACAAACTGCTAAGAAAGACAGTGGTCAGAAAAACAGTGGTCAGAAACCCAATTGTCAGAAACAAAATCGTCAGAAACACAATGATCAGAAACAAATCGATCAGAAACACAGTGGTCAGAAACACAGTGGTCAGAAACACAGTGGTCAGACACAAAGTGGTCAGAAACACTGTCATCAGAAACACACTAGTCAGAAACATAGCGGTCATAAACGCAGTGGTCAGAAATACTGTAGTAAAAAACACAGTAGTCATAAACACAGTGGTCAGAAACACACTGGTCAGAAACACACTCGTCAGAAACACACTGATCAGAAACACAATGGTCACAAACACACTGGTCAGAAACACGGTGGTCAGAAACACACTGGTCGGAAACACACTGGTGAGAAACACACTGTTCAGAAACACACTGGTCAGAAACACAGTGGTCAGAAACATACTGGTCAGAAACACGGTGGTCAGAAACACAGTGGTCAGAAACAGACTGATCAGAACAACAGTGGTGTGAAATACAGTGGTGAGAAACACAGTGGTCAGAAACACAGTGGACAAAAACACAGTGGTCATAAACACAGTGGTCAGAAACACTGTGGTCAGAAACAGAGTGGTCAGAAACATATTGGTCAGAATCACAGTGGTCAGAAACTCAGAGGTCAGAAACACAGTGGTGAGAATGACAGTGGTCACAAACACGCTGGTCAGAAACACAGTGGTCAGAAACACACTGGTCAGAAACATATTGGTCAGAAAGACACTGGTCAGAAACACACTGGTCAGAAACACACTGGTCAGAAACACACTGGTCATAAACACACTCGTCAGAAACACAGTGGTTAGAAACACAATGGTCAGAAACACAGTGGTCAGAAGCACACTGGTCAGAAACACACTGGTCAGAAACACATTGGTTAGAAACACAGTGGTAAAAAACATAGTGGTTAGAAACACAGTGGTCAGAAACACACTGGTCCGAGGCACAGTGGTCAGAAACACAGTGGTCAGAAACACACTGGTCAAAAACACACTTGTCAGAAACACAGTTGTCAGAAACACGCCTGTCAGAAAAGCAGTTGTCAGAAACACAATGGTCAATGACGCAGTAGTCAGAAACACACTGGTCAAAAACACACTGGTCAGAATAGCACTGGTCAGAAACACAGTGGTTACAAACACAGTGGTCAGAAAAACAGGAGTCAGAAACACAATGGTCAGAAACACAATGGTTAGAAACACAGTGGACAGAAACACAGTGGTCAGAAACACAGTGGTCTGAAACACACTGGTCAGAAATATAGTGGTTAGAAACACAGTGGTCGGGGACACACTGGTCAGATCAACAGTGGTCAGAAACACAGTGGTCAGAAACACAGTGGTCAGAAACACAGTGGTCATAATCACTGTGCTCAGAAACACACTGGTCAGAAACACAGTGGTCAGAAACACACTGGTCAGAAACAAAGTGGTCAGAAACACACTGGTCAGAATCACTGTGGTCAGAAACACAGTGGTCAGAAACACAGTGGTCAGAAACACACAGGTCAGAAACACCGGGGTAAAAAACACACTGGTCAGACACATATTGGTCAGAAACACACTGGTCAGAAAACAAGTGGTCAGAAACACATTGTTCAGACACACACCGTTCAGAAACACACTGGTCAGAAACACACTGGTCAGAAACACACTGGTCAGAAACACACTGGTTAGAAACACACTGGTGAGAAACACACTGGTCATAAACACATTGTTCAGAAACACACTGGTCAGAAACACAGTGGTCAGAAACACACTGGTCAGAAACACGGTGGTCACAAACACAGAGGTCAGGAAAACACTGGTCAGAAACACATTGGTCAAAAACACACTGGTCAGAAACACACTGGTCAGAAACACACAGGTCAGAAACACACTGTTCAGAAACACACTGGTTAGAAACACAATGGTCAGAAACACAGTGGTCAAAAAACACAAAGGTCGGACACAAAGTGGTCAGAAACACACCGGTCAGAAACAGAGTGGTCAGAAACATAGTGATCACAAACACAGTGGTCAGAAACACACTGGTCTGAGGCACATTGGTCAAAACACAGTGGTCAGAAACACACTGGCCAGAATCACTGTGGTGAGAAACACAGTGGTAAGAAACACACTGGTCAGAAACGCAGTGGACAAAAACTCAGTGGTCAGAAACACAGTGGTCAGAAACACGCTGGTCAAAAACACACTGGTCAGAAACACACTGGTAAGAAAAACACTGGTCAGAAACACGGTGTTTAGAAACACAGCGGTCAGAAACACAGTGGTTAGAACCATATTGGTCAGAAATACAGTGGTCAGTAACACACTGGTCAGAAACACAGTGGTCAGAAACAGTGGTCAGACACACAGTGGTCAGAAACACAGTTGTCAGAAAGACACTGGTCCGAATCACAGTGGTCATAAACACACTGGTCAGAAACAGAGTGGTCAAAAACACACTGGTCAGAAACACAATGGTCAGAAACATGGTGGTCACAAACACACTGGTCAGAAACACACTGGTCAGAAACACACTGGTCAGAAACACACTGGTCAGAAACACACTGGTCAGAAACACGATGGTCATGAACACACTGGTCAGAAACACACTGGTTAGAAACACAATGGTCAGAAACACACTGTTCAGAAACAAGATGGCCAGAAACACACTGGTCATAAACAAACTGGTCAGAAACACACTGTAGAGAAACAGACTGGTCAGACACAAAGTGGTCAGAAACACACTGCCCAGAAACACGATGGTCAGAAACACAGTGGTCAGAAACACACTGGGCAGAAACACAGTGGTCAGAAACACACTTGTCAGAAACACATTGGTCAGAAACACACTGGTCAGGAACACAGTCGTCAGAAACACAGTGATCAGAAACACAGTGGTCAGAAACACAGTGGTCAGGAACACAGTGGTCTGAAATACAGTGGTCAAAAACGCATTTGTCAGAAACACAGTGGTCAGAAACACAGTGGTCAGTTCACAGTGGTCAGAAACACAGTGCTCAGAAACACAGAAGTGAGAAACACAGAGGTCAGAAACACACTGGTCAGAAACACTGTGGTCAGAAACACACTGGTCAAAAACACACTGGTCCGAAACACACTGGTCAGAACCATATTGGTCAGAAACACAGTGGTTAGAAACACACTGATCAGAAACACACTGGTCAGAAACACGGTGGTTAGAAACACAGTGATCAGAAACACAGTGGTCATAAACACGCTGGTCAGAAACACACTGGTCAGAAACACATAGGTCAGAAACACACTGGTCAGAAACACAGTGGTTAGAAACACATCGGTCAGATACACAGAGGTTATAAACACATTGGTCAGCAACACAGTTGTCAGAAACACACTGGTCCGGAACACAGTGGTCATAAACACACTGGTCAGAAACACAGTGGTCAGAAACACACTGGTCAGAAACACAGTGGTCAGAAACAAAGTTGTCAGAAACACACTGGTCCGGAACACAGTGGTCATAAACACACTGGTCAGAAACACAGTGGTCAGAAACACACTGGTCAGAAACACACTGGTCCGAAACATGGTGTTCAGAAACTCACTGGTCAGAAACACACTGGTCAGAAACACACTGGTCAGAAACACACTGGTCAGAAACACATTGGTCAGAAACACGGTGGTCAGAAACACACTGGTCAGGAACACACTGGTCAGAAACACACTGGTCAGAAACACAGTGGTTAGAAACACACTGGTCAGAAACACGGTGGTCAGAAACATACTGGTCAGAAACATACTGTAGAGAAACACACTGGTCAGACACACATTGGTCAGAAACACAGTGGTCAGAAACACAGTGGTCTGAAACACAGTGGTCAGAAACACAGTTGTCAGAAACACAGTGGTTAGAAACACAGTGGTCAGAATCACAGTGGTCAGAAACACAGTGCTCAGATACACAGTGGAGACAAACATAGTGGTCAGAAACACACCGGTCAAAAATACAGTGGTCCGAAAAACACTGGTCGAAAATACACTGGTCCGAAACACACTGGTCAGAACCATATTGGTCAGAAACACACTGGTCAGAAACACACAGGTTAGGAACACGGTGGTTAGAACACAGTGGTGAGAAACACAGTGGTTAGAAACACATTGGTCAGAAACACAGTTGTCAGTAACACTTGTCAGAAACACAATGGTCAGAAACAGTGGTGAGAAACACAGTGGTCAAAAACACAGTTGTCAGAAACACACTGGTCCGAAACACGGTGGTCATAAACACACAGGTCATAAACCCACAGGTCATAAACACAGTGGTCAGAAACACACTGGTGGGAAACACACTGGTCAGAAACACGGTGGTCAGAAACACACCAGTGAGAAACACACTGGTCACAAACACACTGGTCAGAAACACACTGGTCAGAAACACACTTGTCAGAAACACAGTGGTCAGAAACAGACTGGTCAGAAACACTATGGTAAGAAACACAGTGGTCAGAGACACAAAGGTCAGAAACACAGTGGTCAGAAACACACTTGTTCGACACACAGTGGTCAGAAGCATGCTGGTCAGAAACACAGTGGTCAGAAACACAGTGGTCTGAAACACACTGGTCAGAAACACAGTGGTCAGAAACACACTTGTCAGAAACACATTGGTCAGAGACACAATGGTCAGAAACACATTGGTCAGAAACACAGTGGTCAGAAGCATTGTGGTCGGAAAAACACTGGTCAGAAACACACTGGTCAGAAACACACTGGTCAGAAACACAGTGGTGAGAATATAGTGGTCAAAACACAGTGGTCAGAAACACACTGGTCCGAGGCACAGTGGTCAGAGACACAGTGGTCAGTAGCACACTAGTAAAAAACATAGTTGTCAGAAACACACTGGTCAGAAAAGCAGTGGTCAGAAACACAGTGGTCGGAAACACATTGGTAAGAAACACAGTGGTCAGAAACACACTTGTCCGACACACAGTGGTCAGAAGCATGCTCGTCAGAAACACAGTGGTCAGAAACACTGGTCTGAAACACCCTGGTCAGAAACACAGTGGTCAGAAACACACTGGTCAGAAACACATTGGTCAGAGACACAATGGTCAGAAACACATTGGTCAGAAACACAGTGGTGAGAAGCACAGTGGTCGGAAAAACACTGGTCAGAAACACACTGGTCAGAAACACATTGGTCAGAAACACAGTGGTGAAAATATAGTGATCAAAACACAGTAGTCAGAAACACACTGGTCAGAAACACATTGGTCAGAAACACACTTGTCAGAAACACAGTGGTCAGAAACACACAGGTCGGAAACACACTGTTCAGAAACACACTGGTTAGAAACACACTTGTCAGAAACACAGTGGTCAGAAAACACAGTGGTCAGACACAAAGTGGTCAGAAACACACCGGTCAAAAACAGAGTGGTCAGAAACATAGTGGTCAGAAACACAGTGGTAAAAAACACACTGGTCAGAGGCACATTGGTCATAAACACAGTGGTTAGAAACACACTGGCCAGAATCACTTTGGTCATAAACACAGTGGTAAGAAACACACTGATCAGAAACGCAGTGGTCAGAAACACAGTGGTCAGAAACACAGTGGTCAGAAACACAGTGGTCGGAAACACACTGGTCAGAAACACGGTGGGTAGAAACACACTGGTCAGAAACACGGTGGTTTGAAACCCATTGGTCAGAAACACAGTGGTCAGTAACACACTGGTCAGAAACACAGTGGTCAGAAACAGTGGTCAGAAACACAGTGGTCAGAAACACAGTTGTCAGAAACACACTGGCCCGAAACACAATGGTCATAAACACACTGGTCATAAACACAGTGGTCAGAAACACACTGGTCAGAAACACACAGGTCAGAAACATGGTGGTCAGAAACACGCTGGTCAGAAACACACTGGTTGAAAACATACCGGTCAGAAACACACTGGTCAGACACACACTGGTCAAAAACACAGTGGTCAGAAACACACTGGTCAGGAACACACTGGTCAGAAACACACTGGTTAGAAACACAGTGGTCAGAAACACATTGGCCAGAAACACGGTGGTCAGAAACACACTTGTCAGAAACACACTGGTCAGAAACACACTGTAGAGAAACAAACTGGTCAGATACAGAGTGGTCAGAAACACACTGGTCCGAAACACATTGGTCAAAAACACAGTGGTCAGAAACACAGTGGTCTGAAAAACAGTGGTCAGAAACACAGTTGTAAGAAACACAGTGGTCAAAAACACAGTGGACAAAATCAAAGTGGTAAAAAACACAGTTCTCAAAAACACAGTGGAGAGAAACACAGTAGTCAGAAAGACACTGGTCAAAAACACACTGGTCCGAAAGACACTGGTCAGAACCATATTGGTCAGAAACACACTGGTCAGAAACACACTGGTCAGAAACACACTGGTCAGAAACACAATGGTTAGAAACACAGTGGTCAGAAACACAGTGGTTAGAAACACATTGGTCAGAAACACAGTGGTCAGTAACACACTGGTCAGAAACACAGTGGTCAGAAACAGTGGTCAGAAACACAGTGGTCAGAAACACTGTTGTCAGAAACACACTTGTCCGAAACACTGAAGTCAGAAACACAGTGGTCATGAACACACTGGTCAGAAACACATTGGTCAGAAACACACCGGTCAGAAAGACAGTGGTCAGAAACACACAGGTCAGAAACACACCGTTCAGAAACACACTGGTTAGAAACAGAGTGTTGGAAACACAGTGGTCAGAAAACACAGTGGTCGGACACAAAGTTGTCAGAAACACACCGGTTAGAAACAGAGTGGTCAGAAACATAGTGGTCAGACACACAGTGGTCAGAAACACACTGGTCAGAGGAACATTGGTCAGAAACACTGGTCAGAAACAACCTGGCCAGAATCACCATGGTCAGAAGCACAGAGGTAAGAAACACACTGGTCAGAAACAGTTGTCAGAAACACGCTGGTCAGAAACACACTGGTCAGAAACACACTGGTCGAAGACACACTGGTCAGATAAACAGTGGTCAGAGACACAGTGGCCATAAACACACTGGTTAGAAACACAGTGGTCAGAAACACAATGGTCAGAATCACTGTGGTCAGAAACACACTGGTCAGAAACACAGTGGTCAGAAACACACTGGTCAGGAACAAAGTGGTCCGAAACACACTGGTCAGAATCACTGTGGTCAGAAACACACAGGTCAGAAACACAGTGGTCAGAAACACACAGGTCAGTAACACAGTGGTCAGAAACACACTGGTCAAACACACTTTGGTCAGAAACACACTGGTCAGAGAAACAGTGGTCAGGAACACATTGGTTAGAAACACACTGGTCAGGAACACAGTTGTCAGAAACACACTGGTCAGAAGCACACTGGTCAGAAACACACTGGTAAGAAACACTCTGGTCAGAAACACACTGGTCAGAAATACGGTGGTCAGAAACACACTGGTCAGAAACACACTGGTCGGAAACACACTGGTCAGAAACACGGTGGTCAGAAACACAATGGTCAGGAACACACTGGTCAGAAACACATTTGTCATAAATACAATGGTAAAAAACACAGTGGTCAGAAACACACAGGTCCGAAACACACTGTTGAGAAACACACTGGTTAGAAACACACTGGTCAGAAACACAGTGGTCAGAAAACACAGTGGTCGGACACAAAGTGGTCAGAAACACACTGGTCAGAAACAGAGTGGTAAAAAACATAGTGGTCAGGAACACAGTGGTCAGAAACACACTGGCCAGAATCACTGTGGTCAGAAACACAGTGGTAAGAAACACACTGATCAGAAACTCCGTGGTCAGAAACACACTGGTCAGAAACACATTGGTTAGAAACACATTGGTCAGAAACACAGTGGTCAGTAACACACTGGTCAGAAACACAGTGGTCAGAAACAGTGGTCAGAAACACAGTGGTCAGAAACACAATTGTCAGAAACACACTGGTCCGAAACACAATGGTCATAAACACACTAGTCAGAAACACAGTGGTCAGAAACACACTGGTCAGAAACACACAGGATAGAAACATGGTGGTCAGAAACACACTGGTCAGAAACACACTGGTCAGAAACACGCCAGTCAGAAACACACTGGTCAGACACACACTGGTCAGAAACACGGTGGTCAGAAACACACTGGTCAGGAACACACTGGTCAGAAACACACTGGTCAGAAACACAGTGGTCAGCAACACACTGGTCTTAAACACGGTGGTCAGAAACACAGTGGTCAGAAACACACTGGTCAGAAACACACTGTAGAGAAACACACTGGTCAGACACATAGTG
Organism: Penium margaritaceum; assembly: GCA_023375785.1. Lineage (NCBI taxonomy): Eukaryota > Viridiplantae > Streptophyta > Zygnematophyceae > Desmidiales > Peniaceae > Penium > Penium margaritaceum. Next base: position 180,617 of record SZWC01000225.1, on the reverse strand, counting down.
GTCAGAAACACACTGGTCAGAAACACGGTGGTGAGAAACATAGTGGTCAGAAACACATTGTTCAGAAACACAGTGGTCAGCAACACAGTGGTCTGAAAAACAGTGGTCAGAAACACAGTTATCAGAAACACAGTGGTCACAAACACCGTGGTGAGAATCACAGTGGTCAGAAACACAGTGCTCAGAAACACAGTGGAGAGAAACACAATGTCAGAAACACACTGGTCAGAAACACAGTGGAGAGAAACACAATGTCAGAAACACACTGGTAAAAAACACACTGGTCGGAAACACACTGGTCAGAAACACACTGGTCAGAAACACACTGGTCAGAAACACACTGGTCAGAAACACGGTGGTTAGAAACACAGTGGTCAGAAACACTGTGGTTAGAAACACATTGGTCAGAAACACAGTGGTCAGTAACACACTGGTCAGAAACACAGTGATCAGAAACAGTGGTCAGAAACAAAGTGGTCAGAAACACAGTTGTCAGAAACACAGTGGTCAGAAACACAGCGGTCAGAAACACAGTGGTCAGAAACACACTGGTCAGAAACACACTGGTCAGAAACACGGTGGTTAGAAACACAGTGGTCAGAAACACTGTGGTTAGAAACACATTGGTCAGAAACACAGTGGTCAGTAACACACTGGTCAGAAACACAGTGATCAGAAACAGTGGTCAGAAACAAAGTGGTCAGAAACACAGTTGTCAGAAACACACTGGAACAAAACACTGTGGGCAGAAACACAGTGGTCATGAACACACTGGTCAGACACACACTGGTTAGAAACACACTGGTTAGAAACACAGTGGTCAGAAACACACAGGTCAGAAACACACTGTTCAGAAACACACTGGTTAGAAACACACTGGTCAGAAACACAGTGGTCAAAAAACACAGTGGTCGGACACAAAGTGGTGAGAAACACAATGGTCAGAAACACAATGGTCAGTAACACACTGGTCAGAAACACAGTGGTCAGAAATAGTGGTCAGAATCACGGTGGTCAGAAACACAGTTGTCAGAAACACACTGGTCCGAAACACAGTGGTCATAAACACACTGGTCAGAAACACAGTGGTTAGAAACACACTGGTCAGAAACACACTGGTCAGAAACATGGTGGTCAGAAATACACTGGTCAGAAACACACTGGTCAAGAACACACTGGTCAGAAACACACTGGTCAAAAATACAATGGTAAGAAACACACTGGTCAGAAACACACTGGTCAGTAACACACTTGTCAGACACATGCTGGTCAGAAACACAGTGGTTAGAAACACACTGGTCAGAAACACGGTGGTCAGAAACACACTGGTCATAAACACACAGGTCAGTAACACACAGTAGAGAAACACACTGGTCAGACACACAGTGGTCAGAAACACACTGGTCAGAAACATGGTGGTCAGAAACACAGTGGTCAGAAACACACTGGTCAGAAACACAGTGGTCAGAAACACACGGGTCAAAAACACAGTGGTCAGAAACACACTAGTCAGAAACACATTGGTCAGAAACACAGTGGTCAGAAACACAGTGGTATAAAACACGGTGGTCAGAAACACAGTTGTCAGAAACACAGTGGTCAGAAACACAGTGGTCAGAATCACGGTGGTCAGAAACACTGTGCTCAGAAACACAGTGGAGAGAAACACAGTGGTCAAAAACACACTGGTCAGAAACACAGTGGTCAAAAACACACAGGTCAAAATCACGGTGGTTAGATACACAGTGGTCAGAAACACAGTGGTTATAAACACATTTGTCGGAAACACAGTGGTCAGTAAATCACTGGTCAGAAACACAGTGGTCAGAAACAGTGGTCAGAAACACAGTGGTCAAAAGCACAGTTGTTCGAAACACACTGGTCCGAAACACAGTGGTCATAAACACACTGGTCAGAAACACAGTGGTCAGAAACACACTGGTGGGAAACACACCCGTCAGAAACACGGTAGTCAGAAACACACTGGTCAGAAACACACGGGTTAGAAACACACTGGTCAGAAACACACTGGTCAGAAACACACTGGTCAGAAACACACTCGTCAGGAACACACTGGTCAGAAATACACTGGTCAGACACACAGTGGTAAAAAACACACTAGTCAGAAACACGGTGGTCAGAAACACAGTGGTGAGAAACACACTGGTCAGAAACACAGTGGTCAGGAACACACTGGTCAGAAATACACTGGTCAGACACACAGTGGTAAAAAACACACTAGTCAGAAACACGGTGGTCAGAAACACAGTGGTGAGAAACACACTGGTCAGAAACACAGTGGTCAGGAACATACTGGTCAGAAACATAGTGGTCAGAAACACAGTGGTAAGAAACACATTGGTCAGAAACACAGTGGTCAGAACCACAGTGGTCTGAAACACAGGGATCAGAAACACAGTGGTCAGAAACACAGTGGTCAGAAACACAGTGGTCAGAATCACAGTGGTCAGAAACACAGTGCTCACAAACACAGTGGAGAGAAACACAGTGGTCAGAAACACAGTGGTCAGAAACACAGTGGTCAGAATCACAGTGGTCAGAAACACTGTGCTCAGAAACACAGTGGAGAGAAACACAGTGGTCAGAAACACACTGGTCAGAAACACAGTGATCAGAAACACACTGGTAAAAAACACGGTGGTTAGATACACAGTGGTCAGAAACATAGTGGTTATAAACACATTGGTCAGAAACACATTGGTCAATAAATCACTCGTCAGATACACAGTGGTCAGAAACAGTGGTCAGAAACACAGTGGTCAGAAACACAGTTGTCAGAAACACACTGGTCCGAAACACAGTGGTCATAAACACACTGGTCGGAAACATAGTGGTCAGAAACACACTGGTGGGAGACACACTGGTCAGAAACACGGTGGTTAGAAACACACTGGTGAGAAACACACTGGTCAGAAACACACTGGACAGAAACACACTGGTCAGAAACACACTGGCCAGAAACACACTCGTCAGGAACAAACTGGTCAGAAACACACTGGTCTGACAGACAGTGGTCAGAAACACCCTGGTCAGAAACACGGTGGTCAGAAACACAGTGGTCAGAAACACACTGGTCAGAAACACAGTGGTAAGAAACACACTGGTCAGAAACACAGTGGTCAGAAACACCGTGGAGAGAAACACAGTGGTCAGAAACACACTGGTGGGAGACACACTGGTCAGAAACACGGTGGTTAGAAACACACTGGTGAGAAACACACTGGTCAGAAACACACTGGTCTGACAGACAGTGGTCAGAAACACACTGGTCACAAACACAGTGGTCAGAAACACAGTGGTCTGAAACACAGGGGTCTGAAACACAGTGGTCAGAAACACAGTGGTCAGAAACACAGTGGTCAGAATCACAGTGGTCAGAAACACAGTGCTCAGAAACACCGTGGAGAGAAACACAGTGGTCACAAACACAATGGTCAGAAACACAGTGGTCATAATCAAACTGGTCGGAAACACAGTGGTTAGAAACACACTGGTCAGAAACACACTGGACCGAAACATGCTGGTCAGAACCATATTGGTCAGAAACACACTGGTCAGAAACACACTGGTCAGAAACACACTGGTCAGAAATATTCTAGTATGAAACACACTGGTCAGAATCACACTTCTTAGAACACAGTGATCACAAACACAGCGGTCAGAAACACATTGGTCTGAAACGCACTGGTCAGAAACACACTGGTCAGAAACACAATGGTCAGAAACACACTTGTCAGAAACACAGTGGTCAGAAACACACTGGTCAGAAATACAACGGTCAGAAACACACTGGTCAGAAACACTCTGCTCACAAACACAGAGGTCATAAACATAGTGGTCAGAAACACATTGGTCAGGAACACGGTTGTCAGAAACACAGTGACAAAAAACACAGTGGTCAGAAACACAGTGGCTAGAATCACTGTGGTCAAAAACACAGTGGTCAGAAACACGGTGGTGAGAATCACAGTGGTCAGAAACACACTGGTCAGAAACACAGTGGTCAGAAACACACTGGTCAGAAACACAGTGGTCAGAAACTCACTGGTCAGAAACACACTGGTCAAAAACACACTGGTTAAAAACACACTGGTCGGAAACACACTGGTCAGAAACAAGGTGGTCGGAAACGCCCTGGTCAGAAACACACTGGTCAGAAACACAGTGGTCAGAAACACACTGGTCAGAAACAGGGTGGTCAGAAACACACTAGTCAGAAACACACTGGACAGAAACACCCTATAGAGAAAGAAACTGGTCAAACACATAGTTGTCAGAAACACACTGGTCAGAAACACGGTGGTCAGAAACACAGTGGTCAGAAACACAGTGGTTAGAAACACAGTGGTCAGAAACACACTGGTCAGAAACACAGTGGTCAGAAACACACTGGTCAGAAACACATTGGTCAGAAACACAGTGGTCAGAAACACAGTGGTCTGAAACACAGTGGTTAGAAACACAGTTGTCAGAAACACATTGGTTAGAAACACAGTGGTCAGAATTACAGTGGTCAGAAATACAGTGCTCAGAAACACAGTGGAGAGAAACACAGTGGACAGAAACACACCGGTCAGAAACACAGTGGTCACAAACACACTCGTCAAAAGCACACTGTTCCAAAACACACTGGTCAGAACCATATTGGTCAGAAACACACTGGTCGGAAACACACTGGTCAGAAGCACCCTGGCCAGAAACACGGTGGTTAGAAACACAGTGGTCAGAAGCACAATGGTTAGAAACACATTGGTCAGAAACACAGTAGTCAGTAACACACTGGTCAGAAACACAGTGGTCAGAAACAGTGGTCAGAAACACAGTGGTCAGAAACACGGTTGTCAGAAACACAATGGTCCGAAACACAGTGGTCATAAAAACACTGGTCAGAAACACAGTGGTCAGAAACACACTGGTGGGAAACACACTGGTCAGAAACACGGTGTTCAGAACCACACTGGTCAGGAACTCACTGGTCAGAAACACAATGGTCAGAAACACATTCGTCAGAAACACAGTGGTCAGAAACAAAGTGGTCAAAACAGCTCTGGTCAGAAACACAATGGTCAGAAACACACTGGTCAGAAACACACTGGTCAGAAACACACTGGTCAGAGACACACTGGTCCGAAACACACCGGTCAGAAACACACTGGTCAGAAACACGGTGGTCAGAAACACACTGGTCAGAAACACGGTGGTCAGAAACACACTGGTCAGAAACACGGTGGTCAGAAACACACTGGTCAGAAACACGGTGGTCAGAAACACACTGGTCAGAAACACGGTGGTCAGAAACACACTGGTCAGAAACACGGTGGTCAGAAACACACTGGTCAGAAACACGGTGGTCAGAAACACACTGGTCAGAAACACAGTGGTCAGAAACAAAGTGGTCAAAACAGCTCTGGTCAGAAACACAATGGTCAGAAACACACTGGTCAGAAACACACTGGTCAGAAACACACTGGTCAGAGACACACTGGTCCGAAACACACCGGTCAGAAACACACTGGTAAGAAACACACTGGTCAGAAACACTCTGCTTAGAAACACAGTGATCAGAAACATAGTGGTCAGAAACACATTGGTCAGAAACACACTCGTCAGAAACTCACTGGTCAGAAACACAGTGGTCAGAAACACACTCGTCAGAAACACAGTGGTCATAAACACACTGGTCAGAAACACACCGGTCAGAAACACACTGGTCAGAAACATACTGGTCAGAAACACAGTGGTCAGAAACACACTGGTTACACACGTAGTGACCAGAAACACAGTGGTGCTAAACACAGTTGTCAGAAACACAGTGGTCGGAAACACAGTGGTCAAAAACACACGGGTGAGGGGCACATTAGTCAGAAACACAGTGGTGAGAAACACACAGGTCAGAAATACTATGGTAAGAAACACAATGGTCCGAAACACAGAGGTCAGAGAGACAGTGGTCAGGAACACAGTGGTCAGAAACACACTGGTCAGAAACACAGTGATCAGAAACACAGTGGAAAGAAACACAGTGGTCAGAAACACACTGGTCCGACACACAGTGGTCAGAAGCACGCTGGTCAGAAACACAATGGTCAGAAACACACTGGTCTGAAACACACTGGTCAGAAACACAGTGGTCATAAACACACTGGTCAGAAACACATTGGTCAGAGACACAGTGGTCAGAAACACAGTGGTCAGAAACACAGTGGTCAGAAACACACTGGTCAGAGACACACTGGTCAGAGACACATTGGTGAGAAACACAGCGGTCAGAGACACAGTGGTCAGAAACTTTGTGATCGGAAACACACTTGTCAGAAACACAATGGTCATAAACACATTCATAAGAAACACAGTGGTCAGTAATCCACTGGTCAGAAACACACTGGTCAGAAACACACTGGTCAGAAACACACTGGTCAGAAACACACTGGTAAGAAACACACGGGTCAGAAACACACTGCTTAGAAACATAGTAATGAGAAACACACTGGTCAGAAACACTCCAGTCAGAAACACACTGGTCAGAAACACACTGGTTAGACACATTGTGACCAGAAACACAATGGTGCTAAACACAGTTGTCAGAAACATGATGGTCTATAACACAGTGGTTTGAAACACACCGGTGAGGGGTACATTGGTCAGAAGCACAGTGGCGAGAAAAACACTGGTCAGGAACACACTGGTCAGAAACACACTGGTCAGACACACAGTGGTCAGAAACACACTAGTCAGAAACACAGTGGTCAGAAACACAGTGGTCAGAAACACACTGGTCAGAAACATAGTGGTCAGAAACACACTGGTCAAAAACACAGTGGTCAGAAACACAGTGGTCAGAAACACATTGGTCAGAAACACAGTGGTCTGAAACACAGTGGTCTGAAACACAGTGGTCAGAAACACAGTGGTCAGAAACACAGTGGTCAGAAACACAGTGGTCAGAATCACAGTGGTCACAAACACAGTGCTCATTAACACAGTGGAGAGAAACACATTGGTCAGAAACACAGTGGTCAGAAACACAGTGGTCAGAAACACAG
>SZWC01000225.1:155397-173328 GCA_023375785.1 Penium margaritaceum | reverse complement strand
GAAACACAGTGGTCAGAAACACACTGGTAAGAAACACAGTGGTCAGTCACACAGTGGTCAGAAACACAGTGGTCAGAAACACAGTGGTCAGAAACACAGTGGTCAGAATCACAGTGGTCACAAACACAGTGCTCATTAACACAGTGGAGAGAAACACATTGGTCAGAAACACAGTGGTCAGAAACAAAGTGGTCCAAATCAAACTGGTCAGAAACACAATAGTCAGAAACACACTGGTCAGAAACACACTGGACGGAAACCCACTGGTCAGAACCATATTGGTCAGAAACACACTGGTAAAAAACACACTGGTTAGAAATATTCTAGTAAGAAACACACTGGTCAGAAGCACACTGGTTAGGAACACAGTGATCACAAACACAGTGGTCAAAAACACATTGGTAAGAAACGCACTGGTCAGAAACACACTGGTCAGAAACACAGTGGTCAGAAACACACTTGTCAGAAACACAGTGGTCAGAAACACACTGGTCAGAAACACAACGGTCAGAAACACACTGGTCAGACCCATAGTGGTCAGAAACACATTTGTGCTTAACACAGTGGTCAGAAACACAGTGGTTGGAAACACACTTGTGAGAAACACACCGGTCAGGGGCACATTGGTCAGAAACACAGTGGTGAGAAACACACTGGTCAGAAACACTTTGGTAAGAAACACAGTGGTCAGACACACAGAGGTCAGAAACACACTGGTCAGGAACACAGTGGTCAGAAACAGACTGGTCAGAAACACAGTGGTCAGAAACACAGTGGTAAGAAACACAATGGTCAGAAACACACTGGTCCGAAAAATTGTGGTCAGAAACACAGTGGTCAGAAATACACCGGTTAGACACATAGTGACCAGAAACGCAGTGGTGCTAACCACAGTTGTCAGAAACACAGTGGTCGGAAACATAGTTTTCAGAAACACACGGGTGAGAGCACATTAGTCAGAAACAAAGTGGTGAGAAACACACAGGTCAGAAATACTATGGTAAGAAACACAGTGGTCAGAAACACAGAGGTTAGAGAGACAGTGGTCAGGAACACAGTGGTCAGAAACACACTGGTCAGAAACACAGTGGTCAGAAACACAGTGGAAAGAAACACAGTTGTCAGAAACACACTGGTCCGACACACAGTGGTCAGAAGCACGCTGGTCAGAAACACAATGGTCAGAAACACACGGTCTGAAACACATTGGTCAGAAACACAGTGGTCATAAACACACTGGTCAGAAACACATTGGTCAGAGACACAGTGGTCAGAAGCACAGTGGTCAGAAACACAGTGGTCAGAAGCACACTGGTCCGAAAAACACCGGTCAAAAACGCAGTGGTCAGAAACACAGTGGTTAGAAACACAGTGGTTAGAAACACAGTGGTCAGAAACACACTGGTCAGAGACACACTGGTCAGAGACACATTGGTGAGAAACACAGCGGTCAGAAACACAGTGGTCAGAAACTTTGTGATCGGAAACACACTGGTCAGAAACACAGTGGTCAGAAACACACTGGTCAGAGACACACTGGTCAGAGACACATTGGTGAGAAACACAGCGGTCAGAAACACAGTGGTCAGAAACTTTGTGATCGGAAACACACTGGTCAGAAACACAATGGTCATAAACACACTCATAAGAAACACAGTGGTCAGAAATACACTGGTCAGAAACACACTGGTCAGAAACGCACTGGTCAGAAACACACTCGTAAGAAACACACGGGTCAGAAACACAATGGTTAGAAATACATTGGTGAGAAACACACTGGTCAGAAACACACCAGTCAGAAACACACTGGTCAGAAACACCCTGGCCAGAAACACACTGGTCAGAAACACACTGTTTAGACGCATAGTGACCAGAAACACAATGGTGCGAAACACAGTTGTCAGAAACATGGTGGTCCGAAACACAGTGGTTTGAAACACACCGGTGAGGGGTACATTGGTCAGAAACACAGTGGTGAGAAACACACTGGTCAGGAACACACTGGTCAAAAACACACTGGTCAGACACACAGTGGTCAGAAACACACTGGTCAGAAACACGGTGGTCAGAAACACACTGGTCAGAAACACACTGGTCAGGAACACACTGGTCAAAAACACACTGGTCAGACACACAGTGGTCAGAAACACACTGGTCAGAAACACGGTGGTCAGAAACACACTGGTCAGAAACACACTGGTAAGAAACATTGTGGTCAGAAACACACTGCTCAAAAACACAGTGGTCAGAAACATAGTGGTCAGAAAAACATTGGTCAGAAAAACAGTGGTCAGAATCACAGTGGTCAGAAACACAGTGCTCAAAAACACAGTGGAGAGAAACACATTGGTCAGAAACACAGTGGTCAGAAACAAATTGGTCCAAATCAAACTGGTCAGAAACACAGTGGTAAGAAACACACTGGTCAGAAACACACTGGACGGAAACAAACTGGTCAGAACCATATTGGTCAGAAACACACTGGTCAGAAACACACTGGTCAGAAACACACTGGTCAGAAATATCATAGTAAGAAACACACTGGTCAGAAACACACTGGTTAGGAACACAGTGATCACAAACACAGTGGTCAAAAACACATTGGTCAGAAACTCAATGGTCAGAAACACACTGGTCAGAAACACAGTGGTCAGAAACAAATTTGTCAGAAACACGGTGGTCAGAACCACACTGGTCAGAAACACAACGGTCAGAAACATACTGGTCAGAAACACTCTGGTCAGAAACACAGTGGTCAGAAACACACTGGTCAGACACATAGTGGTCAGAAACACAGTGGTGCTTAAGACAGTGGTCAGAAACACCGTGGTCGGAAACACAGTGGTCAGAAAAACACCGGTCAGGGGCACATTGGTCAGAAACACTGTGGTGAGAAACACACTAGTCAGAAACACTTTGGTAAGAAACACAGTGGTCAGACACACAGAGGTCAGAAACACACTGGTCAGGAACACAGTGGTCAGAAACACACTGGTCAGAAACACAGTGGTCAGAAACACAGTGGTAAGAAACACAATTGTCAGAAATACACTGGTCCGACACATTGTGGTCAGAAACACACTGGTCAGAAACACAGTGGTCAGATACACACTGGTCTGAAACACACTGGTCATAAACAAAGCGGGTCTGAAACACACTGGTCAGAAACACGTTGGTCAGAGACACAGTGGTCAGAAACACAGTGGTCAGAAACACAGAGGTCAGAACCACAGTGGTCGGAAAAACACTGGTCAGAAACACACTGGTCATAAACACATTGATCAGAAACACAGAGGCCAGAAACACAGTGGTCAGAAACACACTGGTGAGAGACACACTGGTCAGAAACACACTGGTCAGAAACACAGTGGTCACAAACATAGTGGTCAGAGACACAGTGGTCAGAAACACACTGGTCAGGAACACATTGGTCAGAAACACAGTGGTCAGAGACATAGTGGTCAGAAACACAGTGGTCACAAGCACAGTGGTCAGAGACACACTTGTCAGAAACACAGTGGTCAGGAACACAATGGTCAGAAACACAGTTGTAAGAAACACAGTGGTCGGAAACACAGTGAACAGAAACACAGTACTCAGAAACACACTGGTCAGAAACTCACCGGTCAGGGGCACAGTGGTCAGAAACACAGCGGTCCAAAACACAGTGTCAGAAAAACAGTGGTCAGACACACAGTGGTCAGAATCACACTGGTCAGAAACGCAGTGGTCAGAAACACTGTGGTCAGAAAGACAATGGTCAGAAACACTGTGGTCAGAAACACAGTGGTCAGAAACACAGTGGTCAGAAACACAGTGGTCATAAACACATTTGTCTGAATCACAGTGGTCAGAAACACAATGGTCAGAAACATAGTGGTCGGAAACACACCGGTCAGAAACACACTCATCAGAAACACAGTGGCCAGGAACACACTGGTCAGAAACACGGTGGTCAGAACAACATTGGTCAGAAACACAGTGGTCCGAAACACACTTGTCAGAAACACTGTGGTCACAAACACAATGGTCAGACACAAAGTGGTCAGGAACACAGTGGTAATAAATACACTGGTTAGAAACACATTGGTCAGGAACACAGTGGTCAAAAACTCACTGGTCAGAAACACAGTGGTCACAAGCACGCTGGTCAGACTCACAATGGTGAGAAACGCAGTTGTCAAAATCGCAGTGGTTAGAAACACAGTGGTAAGAAACACAGTGGTCAGAAACACACTGGTCAGAAACACACTGGTAAAAAACAGACTGGTCCAATACAAAGTGTTCAGAAACACACTGGTAAGAGAAACACAGGTCAAAAACATACTGGTCAGAAACATACTGGTCAGAAACACACTGGTCAGCAGCACAGTGGTTAGAAAGACACTGGTCAGAAACACAGTGGTCAGGAACACTGTGGGTAGAAACACAGTGGTCAGAAACACACTCTTCAGAAACAGAGTGGTCAGAAACATAGTGGTCAGAAACACAGTGGTCAGAAACACACTGGTCAGAGTCAAAGTGGTCAGAAACATAGTGGTCAGAAAGACACTGGTCCGAAACACCGTGGTCAGAAACACAGTGGTAAGAAACACACTGGTCAGAAACGCAGTGGTTAGAAACACTGTGGTCAGAAACACAATGGTCAGACAAACCCTAGTCAGGAACACACTGGTCAGAAACATACTGTTTGTAAACGCAGGTGGTTAGAAACACAGTGGTCAGAAACACATTGTTAGAAATACACTGGTCAGAAACACAGTGCTCATAAACACACAGGTAAGAAACACGGTGGTCAAAAACACTCTGTTCAGAAACACAGTGGTCAGAAACACAGTGCTAGGAAACACAGTGGTCCGAAACAAAGTGGTCAGAAACACAGTGGTCATAAACACAGTGGTCAGAAACACAGAGGTCAGAAACACAGTGGTCGGAAACATAGTGGTCAGAAACACATTGGTTAGGAACACAGTGGTCAGAAACACAGTGACAAGAAACACAGTGGTCAGAAACACAGTGGCCAGAATCACAGTGGTCAGAAACACAGTGGTCAGAAACACAGTGGTGAGAATCACAGTGGTCAGAAACACACTGGTCAGAAACACAGTGGTCAGAAACACGCTGGTCACAAACACACTGGTCAGAAACACACTGGTCAGAAACATGGTGGTCAGAAACACACTGGCCAGAAACACACTGGTCATAAACACACTGGTCAAAAACACACTGGTCAGAAACACACTGGTCAGAAACAAGGTGGTCGGAAATACACTGTTAAGGAACACACTGGTCAGAAACACACAAGTCAGAAACACAGTGGTAAGAAACACACTGGTCAGAAACACGGTGGTCAGAAACACGGTGGTCAGAAACACACTGGTCAGAAGCAAAGTGGTCAGAAACACACTGGTCAGAAACAAATCGGTCAAAAACATAGTGGTTAGAAAGACAGAGGTCTGAAACACAGTGGTCAGAAACATAGTTGTCAGAAATACAGTGGTCAGAAACACAGTGGTCAGAATCACAGTGGTCAGAAAAACGGTGGTGAGAAACACATTGGTCAGAAACACAGTGGTTAGAAACACATTGGTCAGAAACACAGTGGTCAGTAACACAATGGTGAGAAACACAGTGGTCAGAAATAGTGGTCAGAAACACAGTGGTCAGAAACAAGGTTGTTAGAAACACACTGGTCCGAAACACAGTGGTCGTAAACACACTCGTCAGAAACACAGTGGTCAGAAACACACTGGTGGAAAACACACTGGTCAGAAACACGGAGGTCAGAACCACACTGGTCAGAAACACACTGGTCAGAAACACATTTGTCTGAAACACAGTGGTCAGAAACAAAGTGGTCAAAACAGCTCTTGTCAGAAACAGAGTAGTCAAAACACACTGGTCAGAAACACACTGGACCGAAACACAGTGGTAAGAAACACACTGGTTAGAAACACACTGGTTAGAAACACAGTGATCAGAAACACAGTGGTTAGAAACTCATTGGTCAGAAACGCAATGGTCAGAAACTCATTTGTCAGAAACATAGTGGTCAGAAACACACTCGTCAGAAACACAGTGGTCAGAAACACACTGGTCAGAAACACACCGGTCAGAAACACACTGGTCAGAAACACACTGGTCAGAAACACAGTGGTCAGAAACACACTGGTTAGACACATAGTGAGCAGAAACACTGTGGTGCTAATAACAGTTGTCAGAAACACAGTGGTCGGAAACACAGTGGTCAGAAATACACCGGTGAGGGGCACATTGGTCAGAAACACAGAGGTCAGAGACAGAGTGGTCAGGAACACAGAGGTCAGAAACACACTGGTCAGAAACACTGTGGTCAGAAACACACTGGTAAAAAACACAGTGGTCAGAAACACACTCGTCCGACACACAATGGTCAGAAGCACGCTGGTCAGAAACACAATGGTCAGAAACACACTGGTCTGAAACACACTGGTCAGAAACACAGTGGTCAGAAACACACTGGTCAGAAACACATTGGTCAGAGACACAGTAGTCAGAAACAAAGTGGTCAGAAACACAGTGGTCAGAAGCACAATGCTCGGAAAAACACTGGTCAAGAACACAGTGGTCAGAAACACAGTGGTCAGAAACACAGTGGTCAGAAACACAGTGGTCAGAAACACACTGGTCAGAGACACACTGGTCAGAGACACATTGGTGAGAAACATAGCGGTCAGAAACACAGTGGTCAGAAACTTTGTGATCGGAAACACACTGGTCAGAAACACAATGGTCGTAAAGACACTGGTCAGAAACACAGTGGTCAGAAATACACTGGTCAGAAACACACTGGTCAGAAACACACTGGTCAGAAACACACTGGTAAGAAACACACTGGTCAGAAAAACACTGCTTAGAAACACAGTGATCAGATTCACAGTGGATAGAAACACATTGGTCAGAAACGCACTGGTCAGAAAGTCACTGGTCAGAAACACAATTGTCATAAATTCACTCGTTAGAAACACAGTGGTCAGAAACACACTGGTCAGAAACACACCGGTCAGAAACACACAAGTCAGAAAAACACTGGTCAGAAGCACAGTGGTCAGAAAGACACTGGTTAGACACATAGTGACCAGAAACACACTGGAGCTAAACACAGTTGTCAGAAACACGGTGGTCGGAAACACAGTGGTCAGAAAAACACCGGTGAGGGGTACATTGGTCAGAAACACAGTGGTGAGAAACACACAGGTCTGAAACACTATGGTAAGAAACACAGTGGTCAGAAACACAAAGGTTAGAGACACAGTGGTCTGGAACACAGTGGTCACAAACACACTGGTCAGAAAAACAGTGGTCGGAAACACAGTGGTAAGAAACACAGTGGTCAGAAACACACAGGTTTGACACACAGTGGTCAGAAGCACGCTGGTCAGAAACACAATGGTCAGAAACACACTGGTCTGAAACACACTGGTCAGAAACACAGTGGTCAGAAACACACTGGTCAGAAACACATTGGTCAGAGACATAGTGGTCAAAAAGACAATGGTCAGAAGCACAGTGGTCAGAAGCACAGTGGTCGGAAATACACTGGTCAGAAACACACTGGTCAGAAGCACAGTGGTCAGAAACACAGTGGTCAGAAACACACAGGTCAAAAAATACACTTGTCAGAAACACAAGGGTCAGAAACACAGTGGTCCAAAACACGCGGGTCGTAAACACACTTATCAGAAACACACTGGTTAGAAACACACTGGTCAGAAACACAGTGGTCAGAAACACGGTGGTCCGAGACACAGTGGACAGAAATACACTGGTCAGGAACACAGTGGTCAGAAACACACTGGTCAGAAACACAGTGGTCAGAAAAGCAGTGGTCAGAAACACACTGGTCCGAAACACAGTGGTCAGAAACACACTAGTCAGAAATACACTGGTTAGAAACACAGTGGTCAGAAACACAGTGGTCAGAAACATAGTGGTCAGAAACACACTGGTCGGAAACACATTGGTCAGAAACATACTGGTCAGAAACACTGTGGTCATAAACACAGTGGTCAGAAACACAGTGGTCGAAAACACAGTGGTCAGAAACACAGTGATCAGAAACATAGTGGTAAAAAATACAGTTGTCGGAAACACATTGGTCAGAAGCACAGTCGTCAGAAACACAGTGGTCTGAAACACAGTGAACAGAAACACAGTGCTCAGAAACACACCGGTCAGGGGTACAGTGGTCAGAAACACAGTGGACAGAAACACAGTGTATGAAAAACAGTGATCAGACACACAGTGGTCAGAAACCCACTGGTCAGAAACGCAGTGGTCAGAAACACTGTGGTGAGAAAAACAATGGTCAGAAACACAGTGGTCAGAAACACAGTGGTCAGAAACACAATGGCCAGAAACACAGTGGTAAAAAACTTACTGGTTATAAACACACAGTTCAGAAACACAGTGGTCAGAAACACACTGGTGGGAAACACACTGGTCAGAAACACGGTGGTCAGAAACACACTGGTCAGAAACACACTGGTCAGAAACACACTGGTCAGAAATACACTGGTCAGAAACACACTGGTCAGAAACACAGTTGTCAGAAACACAGTGGTCAAAAACACAGTGGTCAGAATCACAGTGGTCAGAAACACAGTGCTCAGAAACACGGTGGAGAGAAACACAGCGGTCAAAAACACAGTGGTCAGAATCACAGTGGTCAGAAACACAGTGCTCAGAAACACGGTGGAGAGAAACACAGCGGTCAAAAACACAGTGGTTGGAAACACAGTGGTCAAAAACAAACTCGTCAGAAACACAGTGGTCAAAAACACACTGGTCTGAAACACACTGGACCGAAACACACTGGTCATATCCCTATTGGTGAGAAACACACTGGTCAGAAACACAGTGGTCAGAAACACAGTGGTCAGAAACACACTGGTATGAAACACAGTGATCAGAAACATAGTGCTCAGAAACACATTGGTCAGAAACATTCTGGTCAGAGACACGCTGGTCAGAAACACAGTCGTCAGAAACACACACGTCGGAAACACTGTGGTCAGAAACACACTGGTCAAAAACACACCGGTCAAAAACACACTGGTCAGAAACACACTGGTCAGAAACACAGTGGTCAGAAACACACTGGTCAGACACATAGTGGTCAGAAACACAGTGGTGCTAAACATGCCAGTCAGAAACACAGTGGTCGGAAACACAGTGGTCAGAAACACACTGGTCAGACACATAGTGGTCAGAAACACAGTGGTGCTAAACATGCCAGTCAGAAACACAGTGGTCGGAAACACAGTGGTCAGAAACACATCGGTCAGGGGCACATAGGTCAGAAACACAGCGGTGAGAAACACACTGGTCAGAAACACTATGGTAAGAAACACAGTGGTCAGCAACACAGAGGTCAGAAACACACTGGTGAGGAACACAATCGTTAGAAACACACTGGTCAGAAACACAGTGGTCAGAAACACAGTGGTAAGAAACACAGTAGTTAGAAACACACTGGTCTGACACACAGTGGTCAGAAGCACGCTGGTAAGAAACACAGTGGTTAGAAACACACTGGTCTGAATATCACTGGTCAGAAACACAGTGGTCAGAAACACACTGGTCAGAAACACATTGGCCAGAGACACAATGGTCAGGAACATAGTGGTCAGAAACAGAGTGGTCAGAAGCACAATGGTCGGAAAAACATTGGTCAGAAACACACTGGTAAGAAACACACTGGTCAGAAACACATCGGTGAAAACATATTGGTCAGAAACACAGTGGTCAGAAACATACTGGTCGGAGGCACAGTGGTCAGAAACACAGTGGTAAGAAACACACAGGTCAAAAACACTGTGGTCACAAACACAGTGGGTAGACACACACCGGTCAGAAACGTAGTGGTCAGAAACACAGTGGTCAGAAACACAGTGGTCAGAAACACACTGGACAGAAACACACTGGTCAGAATAACACTGGTCAGAAACACAGTGGTTACAAACACAGTGGTCAGAAAAACAGCGGTCAGAAACACACTGGTCAGAAACACAGTGGTCCGAAACACAGTGGTCAAAAACACAGTGGTCAGAAACACAGTGGTCAGAAACACACTGGTCAGGAACACAGTGGTCAGAAAGACAGTGGTCGGAGACACAGTGGTCAGATAAACAGTGGTCAGAAACACAGTGGTCAGAAACACACTGGTCAGAAGCACACTGGTCAGAAACACAGTGGTCAGAAACACAGTGGTCAGGATCACTGTGGTCAGAAACAAACAGGTCAGAAACACAGTGGTCAGAAACACACTGGTTAGAAACAAAGTGGTCAGAAACACACTGGTCAGAATCACTGTGGTCAGAAACACACTTGTCAGAAACACAGTGGTCAGAAATACATAGGTCAGAAACACAGTGGTAAGAAACACACTGGTCAGACACACATCGGTCAGAAACACACTGGTTAGAAAAACAGTGGTCAGAAACACATTGGTCAGAAACACACTAGTCAGAAACACACTGGTCAGAAACACACTGGTCAGAAACACACCAGTCAGCAACACACTGGTCAGAAACACAGTGGTCAGAAATACATAGGTCAGAAACACAGTGGTAAGAAACACACTGGTCAGACACACATCGGTCAGAAACACACTGGTTAGAAAAACAGTGGTCAGAAACACATTGGTCAGAAACACACTAGTCAGAAACACACTGGTCAGAAACACACTGGTCAGAAACACACCAGTCAGCAACACACTGGTCAGAAACACATTGGTCAGAAACACAGTGGTCAGAAACACACTGGTCAGAAACACACTGGTCAAAAACACACTGTTCAAAAACACAGTGGTCAGAAACACAGTGGTCAAAAACACACTGGCCAGAAACACGGTGGTCAGAAACACAGTGGTCGTGAACACACTTGTCAGAAACACATTGGTCAGAAACACACTGATCAGAAACACAGTGGTCAGAAACACACAGGTCAGAAACACACTGTTCAGAAACGGACTGGTTAGAAACACACTGGTCAGAAACACAGTGGTCAGAAAACACAGTGGTCAGACACAAAGTGGTCACAAACACACCGGTCAGAAACAGAGTGGTCAGAAACATAGTGGTCAGAAACACAGTGGTTAGAAACACAATGGTCAGAGGCACATTGGTCATAAACACAGTGGTGAGAAACACACTCGCCAGAATCACTGTGGTCAGAAACACAGTGGTAAGAAACACACTGATCAGAAACACAGTGGCCAGAAACACGCTGGTCAGAAACACACTAGTCAAAAACACACTGGTCAGAAACACACTGGTCAGAAACACGGTGGTTAGAAACACAACGGTGAGAAACACAGTAGTCAGAAACACAGTGGTCAGTAACTCACTGGTCAGAAACACAGTGGTCGGAAACAGTGGTCAGAAACACTGTGGTCAGAAACACAGTTGTCAGAAACACACTGGTCCAAAATACAGTGGTCATTAAGACTCTGGTCAGAAACATAGTGGTCTGAAACACACTGGTCAGAAACACACAAGTCAGAAACATGGTGGTCAGAAACACACTGGTCAGAAACACACTGTTCAGAAACACACAGGTCAGAAACACACTGGTCAGAAACATGGCGGTCAGACACTTACTGGTCAGAAACATACTGGTCAGAAACACACTGGTCAGAAACACAGTGGTCAGAAACACAGTGGTCAGAATCACAGTGGTCAGAAACACAGTGCTCAGAAACAGTGGAGAGAAACACAGTGGTCAGAAAGACACTGGTCAGAAACACAGTCGTCAGAAACACACTGGTCAAGAAACACACTGGTCCGAAACACACTGGTCAGACCCATATTGGTCACAAACACACTGGTCAGAAACACGCTGGTCAGAAACAGACTGGTCAGAAACACACTGGAAAGAAACACGGTGGTTAGAAACATAGTGGTCATAAACACAGTGGTTAGAAACACATTGGTCAGAAACACACTGGTCAGTAACACACGGGTCAGAAACACAGTGGTCAGAAATAGTGGTCAGAAACACAGTGGTCAGAAACACAGTTGTCAGAAACACACTGGTTCGAAACAGTGTGGTCAGAAACAAAGTGGTCATGAACACACTGGTAAGGAACACATTGGTCAGAAACACACAGGTCAGAAACACAGTGGTCAGAAACACACAGGTCAGAAAAAGACTGTTCAGAAACACACTGGATAGAAACACACTAGTCAGAAACACCGTGGTCAGAAAACACACTGGTCGGACACAAAGTGGTCAGAAACACACCGGTCAGAAACAGAGTGGTCAGAAACATAGTGGTCAGAAACATAGCGGTCAGAAACACATTGGTGAGAGGCATATTGGTCAGAAACACAATGGTCAGAAACACAGTGGTAAGAAACACACTGGTCAGAAAGGCAGTGGTCAGAAACACTGTGGTCGGAAACACAGTGGTCAGAAACACAGTGGTCAGAAACACACAGGTCAGAAACACACTGGTCAGAAACACGGTGGTTAGAAACACAGCGGTCAGAAACATAGTGGTTAGAAACACATTGGTAAGAAACACAGTAGTCAGTAACACACTGGTCAGAAAGACAGTGGTCAGAAACAATGGTCAGAAACACAGTGGTCAGAAACACAGTTGTCAGAAACACACTGGTCCGAAAAACAGTGGTCATAAACACACTGGTTAGAAACACAGTGGTCAGAAACACAGTGGTCAGAAACACACTGATCAGAAACACACTGGTGAGAAACATGGTGTTCACAAACACACTGCTCAGAAACACTCTGGTCAAAAACACACTGGTCTGAAACACACTGGTCAGAGACACACTGGTCAGAAACACGGTGGTCAGAAACACACTGGTCAGGAACACACTGGTCAGAAACACACTGGTCAGAAACATAGTGGTCAGAAACACACTGGTCAGAAACACGGTGGTCAGAAACACACTGGTCAGAAAGACACTGGTCAGAAACACACTCTACAGAAACACACTGGTCAGACACACAGTGGTGAGAAACACACTAGTCCGAAACACGGTGGTCAGAAATACAGTGGTCAGAAACACACGAGTCAGAATTACAGTGGTTAGAAACACACTGGTCAGAAACATAGTGGTCAGAAACACACTGGTCAGAAACACATTGGTCAGAAACACAGTGGTCAGAAACACAGTGATATGAAACACAGTGGTCAGAAACACAGTTGTCAGAAACACAGTGGTAAGAAACACAGTGGTCAGAATCACAGTGGTCAGAAACACAGTGCTCAGAAACACAGTGGAGAGAAACACAGTGGTCAGAAACACACTGGTCAGAAACACAGTGGTCAGAAACACACTGGTCAAAAACACTTTGGTCCGAAACACACTAGTCAGAACCATGTTGGTCAGAAACACACTGGTCAGAAACACACTGGTCAGAAACACACTGGTCAGAAACACGTTGGTTAGAAACACAGTGGTCAGAAACACAGTGGTTAGAAACACATTGGTCAGAAACACAGTGGTAAGTAACACACTGGTCAGAAACACAGTGGTCAGAAACAGTGGTCAGAAACACAGTGTTCAGAAACACATCTGTCAGAAACACACTGGTCCAAAACACAGTGGTCATAAACACACTGGTCAGAAACACAGTGGTCAGAAACACACTGGTGGGAAACACACTGGTCAGAAACACACTGGTTAGAAACACACTGGTCAAAAACACATTGGTCAGAAGCACACTGGTCAGAAACACGATGGTGAGAAACACACTGGTCAAGAACACACTGGTCAGAAACACACTGGTCAGACACACAGTGCTCAGAAACACACTGGTCAGAAACACCGTGGTCAGAAACACAGTGGTCAGAAACACACTGGTCAGAAACACAGTGGTCAGAAACACAGTGGTCAGAAACACAGTGGTCAGAAACACAGTGGTCAGAAACACACTGGTCAGAAACACAGTGGTCAGAAACACAGTGGTCAGAAACACAGTGGTCAGAAACACAGTGGTCAGAAACACATTGGTCAGAAACACAGTGGTCAGAAACACAGTGATCTGAAACACAGTGGTCAGAAACACAGTTGCCAGAAACACAGTGGTCAGAAACACAGTGGTCAGAATCACAATGGTCAGAAACACAGTGCTTAGAAACACAGTGGAGAGAAACACACTGGTCAGAAACACAGTAGTCAGAAACACAGTGGTCAGAAACAAACTGGTCAGAAACAGAGTGGTCAGAAACACACTGGTCAGAAACACACTGGACCGAACACACTGGTCAGAACCATATTGGTCAGAAACACAGTGGTCAGAAACACACTGGTCAGAAACACACTGGTCAGAAACACACTGGTAAGAAACGCACTGGTCAGAAACACACTGGTTAGAAACACAGTGATCAGAAACACAGTGGTCAAAAACACATTGGTCAGAAACGCACTGGTCAGAAACACCCTAGTCAGAAACACAGTGGTCCGAAACACACTCGTCAGAAACACAGTGGTCAGAAAGACGATGGTCAGAAACACACCGGTCAGAAACACACTGGTCAGAAACACTCTGGTAAGAAACACAGTGGTCAGAAACACACTGGTCGGACACATAGTGGATAGATACACAGTGGTGCTAAACACATTGGTCAGAAACACAGTGGTCGGAAACAGAGTGGTCAGAAACACACCGGTCAGGGGTACATTGGTCAGAAACATAGTGGTGAGAAACACACTGGTCAGAAACACGATGGTAAGAAACACAGTGGTCAGAAACACAGAGGTCAGAAACACACTGGTCAGAAACACAGTGGTCAGAAACACAGTGGTAAGGAACACAGTGGTCAGAAAAACACTTGTCCGACACACAGTGGTCGGAAGCATGGTGGTCAAAACCACACTCGTCAGAAACACACTGGTCTGAAACACACTGGTCAGAAACACAATAATCAGAGAGAAACTGGTCAGAAACACATTGGTAAGAGACACAGTGGTCAGAAACATAGTGGTCAGAAACACAGTGCTCAGAAGCACAGTGGTCGGAAAAACACTGGTCAAAAACACACTGATCAGAAACACACTGGTCAGAAACACAGTGGTCGGAAACACAGTGGTTAGAAACACACTGGTTAGAGACACACTGGTCAGAGACACATTGGTCAGAAACACAGTGGTCAGAAACACAGTGGTCAGAAACATTGTGATCGGAAACACAATGGTTAGAAACACAGTGGTGAGAAACACACTGGTCAGAAACACAGTGGTCGGAAACACAGTGGTTAGAAACACACTGGTTAGAGACACACTGGTCAGAGACACATTGGTCAGAAACACAGTGGTCAGAAACACAGTGGTCAGAAACATTGTGATCGGAAACACAATGGTTAGAAACACAGTGGTGAGAAACACACTGGTCAGAAACACGGTGGTCGGAAACACAGTGGTTAGAAACACACTGGTTAGAGACACACTGGTCAGAGACACATTGGTCAGAAACACAGTGGTCAGAAACACAGTGGTCAGAAACATTGTGATCGGAAACACAATGGTCAGAAACACAATGGTGAGAAACACACTGGTCAGAAACACAGTGGTCAGAAATACACTGGTCAGAAACACACTAGTCAGAAACAAAGTGGTCAGCAACATTCAGGTCAGAAATACAGCGGTCAAAGATACAGGGGTCCAAAACACAGTGGTCCGAAACACGCGGGTCGTAAACACACTTGTCAGAAAAACACTAGTAACACAGTGGTCAGAAACACACTAGTCAGAAGCACGGTGGTCAGAAACACAGTTCACAAATACACTGGTCAGAAACACAGTGGTCAGAAACACAGTGGTCAGAAACACACTAGTCAGAAGCACGGTGGTCAGAAACACAGTTCACAAATACACTGGTCAGAAACACAGTGGTCAGAAACACAGTGGTCAGAAACATAGTGGTCAGAAACACACTGGTCGGAAACACTGTGGTTAGAAACACAGTGGTCAGAAACACAGTGGTCATAAACACAGTGGTAAGAAACACAGTGCTCTGAAACACAATGGTCAGAAACACAGTCGTCAGAAACAAAGTCGTCTGAAACACAGTGAACAGAAACACAGTGCTCAGAAACACACTGGTCAGAAACACACTGGTCAGGGGTACAGTAGTGAAACACTGTGGTCAGAAACACAATGTCAGAAAAATGGTGGTCAGACACACAATGGTCAGAAACACACTGGTCAGAAACGCAGTGGTCAGAAACACTGTGGTCAGAAAGACAATGGTCAGAAACACAGTGGTCAGAAACACAGTGGTTAGAAACATAGTGGTCACAAACACACTGGTCAGAAACACAGTGGTCAGAAACACAATGGTCAGAAACAGTGGTCAGAAACACACTGGTCAGTAACACGGTGGTCTGAAACACATTGGTGAGAAACAAAGTGGTCCAAAACACAGTGGTCAGAAACACTGTTGTCAAAAACACAGTGGTCAGACACAAAGTGGTCAGGAACACAGTGGTAAGAAACACACTGGTCAGAAACACATTGGTCAGGAACACAATGGTCAGAAACACAGTGGTAAGAAACACAGTGGTCAGAAACACGGTGGTCAGACACACAACGGTCAGAAACGCAGTTGTCAGAATCAGAGTGGTTGGAAACACAGTGGCAAGAAACAAAGTGGTGAGAATCACAGTGGTAAGAAACACATTAGTCGGAAACACAGTGGTGAGAAAGATACTGGTCAGAAACACACAGGTGAGAAACAGACCGGTCCAAAACAAAGTGTTCAGAAACACACTGGTCAGAGAAACGGTGGTCAGAAACACACTGGTCAGAAACATACTGTTCAGAAACACACTGGTCGACAGCATAGTGGTTAGAAAGACAATGGTCAGAAACACAGTGGTCAGAAACACTGTGGTCAGAAACACAGTGGTCAGAAACACACTGGTCAGAAACAGAGTGGTTAGAAACATAGTGGTCAGAAACACAGTGGTCAGAAACACACTGGTCAGAGTCACAGTGGTCAAAAACACAGTGGTCAATAAGACACCGGTTCGAAACACTGTGGTCAGAAACACAGTGGTAAGAAACACACTGGTCAGAAACGCAGTGGTCAGAAACACAGTGGTCAGAAACACAATGGTCAGACAAACCCTGCTCAGGAACACACTGGTCAGAAACACACTGGTCAGAAACATACTGGTCATAAAAGCAGGTGGTTAGAAATACAGTGGTCAAAAATACATTGTAAGAAATACACTGGTCAGAAACTCAGTGCTCAGAAACACACAGGTCAGAAACACAGTTGTCAGAAACACACTGATCAGAAACACAGTGGTCAGAAACACAGTGGTCAGAAATACAGTGGATCCAAACACAGTGGTTAGAAACACGGTGGTCACAAACACAGTGGTCAGAAACACAGAGGTCAGAAACACAGTGGTCAGAAACATAGTGGTCATAAACACATTGGTCAGGAAGATGGTGGTCAGAAACACAGTGACAAGAAACAAAGTGGTCAGAAACATAGTGGCTATAATCACAGTGATCAGAAACACGGTGGTGAGAATCACAGTGGTCATGAACACACTCGTCAGTAACACAGTGGTCAGAAACACAGTGGTCAGAAACACACTGATCAGAAACACACTGGTCAGAAACACACTGGTCAGAAACAAGGTGGTCAGAAACACACTGGCCAGAAACACACTGGTCAGAAACACAGTGGTCAGAAACACACTGGTCAGAAACACGGTGGTCAGAAACACACTAGTCAGAAACACACTGGTCTGAAACACACTGTAGAGAAACACAGTGGTCAGATACACAGTGGTCAGAAACACACTGGTCAGAAACACGGTGGTCAGAAACACAGTGGTCAGAAACACACTGGTTAGAAACACAGTGGTCAGAAACAAACTTGTCAGAAACACAGTGGTCAGAA
>SZWC01000225.1:145157-155326 GCA_023375785.1 Penium margaritaceum | reverse complement strand
TGGTCAGAAACACAGTGGTCAGAAACACAGTGGTCAGAAACACACTGGTTAGAAACACAGTGGTCAGAAACAAACTTGTCAGAAACACAGTGGTCAGAAACACACTGGTCAGAAACACATTGGTCAGAAACACGGTGGTCAGAAACACAGTGGTCAGAAACACAGTTGTCAGAAACACAAGGGTCAGAAACACAGTGGTCAGAATCACAGTGGTTAGAAGCACAGTGCTCAGAAACACAGTGGAGAGAAACACAGTGGTAAAAAACACACTGGTCACAAACACAGTGGTCAGAAACACACTGGTCAAAAACACACTGGTCCAAAACACACTGGTCAGAACCATATTGGTCAGAAACACACTGGTCAGAAACATACTGGTCAGAAACACGGTGGTTAGAAACACAGTGGTCAGAAACACACTGGTTAGAAACACATTGGTCCGAAACACAGTGGTCAGTAACACACTGGTCAGAAACACAGTGGTCAGAAACACAGTGGAGAGAAACACAGTGGTAAAAAACACAGTGGTCAGAAACACCATTGTTTGAAACACACTGGTTCGAAACACAGTGGTCATAAACACACTGGTCAGAAACACAGTGGTCAGAAACACACTGGTGGGAAACACACTGGTAAGAAACACAGTGGTCAGAACCACACTGGTCAGAAACAAAGTGGTCAGAAACACAGTGGTCAGAAACACATTAGTCAGAAACACAGTGGTCAGAAACAAAGTGGTCAGAAACAAACTGGTCAGAAACACAGTGGTCAGAAACACACTGGTCAGAAACACATTGGACCGAAACACACTGGTCAGAACCATATTAGTCAGAAACACACTGGTCTGAAACACACTGGTCTGAGACACAGTGGTCAGAAACACACTGGTCAGAAACACATTGGACCGAAACACACTGGTCAGAACCATATTAGTCAGAAACACACTGGTCTGAAACACACTGGTCAGAAGCACACTGGTCAGAAACACACTGGTCAGAAACACACTGGTAAGAAACACACTTTTCAGAAACACACTAGTTCGAAACCCAGTGATCAGAAACACAGTGGTCAGAAACACATTGGTCAGAGACGCACTGGTCAAAAACTCACTGGTCAGAAACACAGTGGTCAGAAACACACTCGTCAGGAACACAGTGATCAGAAACATATTGGTCAGAAACACACCGGTCAGAAACACACTGGTCAGAAACACACTGGTCAGAAGCACAGTGGTCACAAACACACTAGTCAGACACATACTGACCAGAAACACACTGGTGAGGGGCACATTGGTCATAAATACAGTGGTGAGAAACACACTGGTCAGAAACACTATGGTAAGAAGCACAGTGGTCAGAAACACAGCGGTCAAAGACACACTAGGCAGGAACACAGTGGTCAGAAACACACTGGTCACAAACACAGTGGTCAGAAACACAGTGGTAAGAAACACAGTGGTCAGAAACACACTCGTCCGACACACAGTGGTCAGAAGCACGCTAGTCAGAAACACAGTGATCAGAAACACACTGGTCAGAAACACAGTGGTAAGAAACACAGTGGTCAGAAACACACTCGTCCGACACACAGTGGTCAGAAGCACGCTAGTCAGAAACACAGTGATCAGAAACACACTGGTCTGAAACACACTGGTCTGAGACACAGTGGTCAGAAACACACTGGTCAGAAAAACATTGGTCAGAGACACAGTGGTCAGAAACACAGTGGTCGTAATCACAGTGGTCAGAAGCACAGTGGTCAGAAACACAGTGGTCAGAAACAGAGTGGTGAGAAACACACTGGCCAGAAATACACTGGGCAGAAACACACTGGTCAGAAACAAAGTGGTCAGAAACACACGGGTCAGAGATACACCGGTCAGAAACACACTTGTCACAAACACACGGGTCAGAAACACATTGGTCCGAAACAAGCGGGTCGTAAATACACTTGTCATAAACACACTGGTTAGAAACACACTGGTCAAAAACACAGTGGTCAGAATCACGGTGGTCAGAGACACAGTGGTCAGAAACACACTGGTCAGGAACAAACTGGTCAGAAACACACTGGTCAGAAACACAGTGGTCAGAAAAACACTGGTCAGAAACACACTAGTCCAAAACACAGTGGTCAGAAACACAGTAGTCAGAAGCACGGTGGTCAGAAACACAGTGATCAGAAACACAGTGGTCAGAAACTAAGTGGTCAGAAACACACTGGTCAGAAATACACTAGTCATAAACGCAGTGGTCAGAAATGCTGTGGTCAGAAACACAGTGGTCAGGAACACACTGGCCGAAAAACACAGTGGTCAGAAACACAGTGGTCAGAAACACAGTGCTCATTAACACAGTGGTCAGAAACACAGTGGTCAGAAACACAGTGGTCAGGAACACAGTGATCATAAATATAGTGGTCAAAAATACAATGGTCCGAAACACAATGGTGAGAAACACAGTCGTCAGAAACACAATGGTCTGAAACACAGTGAACAAAAACATAGTGCTCAGAAACACACTGGTCAGAAACACACTGGTCAGGGGCACAGTGGTCGAAAACACAGTGGTCAAAAACACAGTGTCAGAAAAACAGTGATCAAACACACAGTGGTCAGAAACACACTGGTCAGAAACGCAGTGGTCAGAAACTCTGTGGTCAGAAAGACAATGGTCGGAAACACAGTGGTCAAAAACACAGTGGTCAGAAACACAATGGTCAGAAACACAGTGGTCACAAACACATTGGTCAGAAACACAGTGGTCAGAAACACAATGGTCAGAAACACAATGGTCGGAAACACACTGGTCAGAAACACACTGGTCAGAAACACAGTGGTGAGAAACACACTGGTCAGAAACACGGTGGTCAGAAACACATTGGTCAGAAACAAAGTGGTCCGAAACACAGTGGTCAGAAACACAGTGGTCAGAAACACAATGGTCAGAAACACAATGGTCGGAAACACACTGGTCAGAAACACACTGGTCAGAAACACAGTGGTGAGAAACACACTGGTCAGAAACACGGTGGTCAGAAACACATTGGTCAGAAACAAAGTGGTCCGAAACACAGTGGTCAGAAACACAGTGGTCACAAACACAATGGTCAGACACAAAGTGGTCAGGAACACAGTGGTAAGAAACACAGTGATCAGAAACACATTGGTCAGGAACACAGTGCTCAGGAACACAGTGGTCAGAAACACTGTGGTCAGAAACATGTGGTCAGACACACAGTGGTCAGAAACGCAGTTGTTAGAATCAAAGTGGTCAGAAACACAGTGGTAAGAAACACAGTGGTGAGAATCACATTGGTCAGAAATACACTGGTCAGAAACACGGTGGTCAGAAACACACTGTTCAGAAACACACTGGTCAGAAACAGACTGGTCCAAAACAATGTGGTCAGAAACACACTGGTTAAAGAAACACTGGTCAAAAACACACTGGTCAGAAACACAGTGGTCAGAAACACACTGGTCAGAAGCACAGTCGTTAGAAAGACACTGGTCAGAAACACAGTGGTCAGAAACACCGTGGTTAGAAACACGGTGGTCAGAAACACACTGGTTAGAAACAGAGTGGTCAGAAACATAGTGGTCAGAAACACAGTGGTCAGAAACACCGTGGTTAGAAACACGGTGGTCAGAAACACACTGGTTAGAAACAGAGTGGTCAGAAACATAGTGGTCAGAAACACAGTGGTCAGAAACACATTGGTCAGAGTCACAGTAGTCAGAAACACAATGGTCAGAAAGACACTGGTCCGAAACACTGTGGTCAGAAACACAGTGGTCAGAAACACACTGGTTAGAAACACAATAGTCAGACACACCCTGGTTAGGAACACACTGGTTAGAAACACACTCGTCAGAAACATACTGGTCGTAAAAACGCGGTGGTTAGAAACACAGTGGTCAGAAACACATTGTTTGAAATACACTGGTCCAAAACATAGTGCTCAGAAACACACAGGTCAGAAACATAGTGGTCAGAAACACAATATTCAGAAACACAGTGGTCAGACACAAAGTGGTCAGAAACACAGTGGTCCGGAACATAGTGGTCAGAAACACAGTGGTCATAAACACAGTGGTCAGAAACACAGAGGTCAGAAACACAGTGGTCAGAAACATGGTGGTCAGAAACACATTGGACAAGAATATGGTGGTCAGAAACATAGTGACAAGAAACACAGCAGTCAGAAACACAGTGGCCAGAATCACAGTGGTCAGAAACACAGTGGTCAGAAACACGGTGGTCAGAAACATAGTGACAAGAAACACAGTGGTCAGAAACACAGTGGTCAGAAATACACTGGTCAGAAACAGAGTGGTCAGAAACACACTGGTCTAAAACACACTGGTCAAAAACACACTGGTCAGAAACATATTGGTCCGAAACACGCTGGTCAGAAACACACTGGTCAGAAACACACTGGTCAGTAACACAGTGGTCAGAAACTAAGTGGTCAGAAACACACTGGTCTGGAACACAGTGGTCAGAAACATAGTGGTCATAAACACAGTGGTCAGAAATCCACTAGTCAGAGGCACAGTGGTCAGAAACATAGTGGTCAGAAACACACTGGTCAGAAACACTTTGGTCAGAAACATAGTGGTCAGAAACACAGTTGTCAGAAACACTGTGGTCACATACACATTGGTCAGTAACACACTGTTCAGAAACACACTGGTCAGAAACAGAGTGGTCAGAAACAAAGTGGTTAGAGACACACTGGTCAGTAAAACAGTGGTCAGAGACACAATGGTCACAAACACTGTGGTCAGAAACACACTGGTTAGAAACACAGTGGTCAGAAACACAGTGTTAAAAAACACAGTGGTCGGAAACACATTGGTCAGAAACACTGTGGTCAGAAACAAAGTGGTCAGAAACACAGTGGTCAGAAATACATTGGTCAGAAACACAGTGGTCAGAAACACCGTGGTTTGAAACACAGTGGTAAAAAGCACAGTGGTCAGAAACACACTGGTCAGAAACACATTGGTCTGAAACACAGTGCTCAGAAACACACTGGTCAGAAACACATTGGTCAGAAACACAATGGTCAGAAACACAGTGGTCAGAAACACCGTGGTTTGAAACACAGTGGTAAAAAGCACAGTGGTCAGAAACACACTGGTCAGAAACACATTGGTCTGAAACACAGTGCTCAGAAACACACTGGTCAGAAACACATTGGTCAGAAACACAATGGTCAGAAACACACTGGTCAGAAACACACTGGTCAGACTCACAATGCACAGAAACACACTGGTCAGAAACAGAGTGGTCAGAAACACACAGGTCAGAAACACAGTTGTCAGAAACACACTGGTCAGAAACACAGTGGTCAGAAATATACTGGTTAGAAACACAGTGGTCATAAACACACTAGATAGAAACACAGTGGTAAGAAACACAGTGGTGAGAAACACAGTGGTCATAAACACAGTGGCCAGAAACATAGTGACCCAAAATCCGCTGGTCATAAACGAACCAATCAGAAACACAGTGGTCAGAAACACAGCGGTGAGAAACACACTGGCCACAAACACACTGGTCAGGAACCTGTTGTCAGAATCACAGTGGTCACAAACACACTGCTCAGCAACACATTGGTCAAAGACACAGTGGTCAGAAACACAGTGGTCAGAACACAGTGGTGAGTAACAGACTGGTCAGAAACACGGTGGTCAGAAACACAGTGGTCATAAACACAACGGTCAGAAACACAGTGGACAGAAACACAGTGGTCAAAAACACGGTGGTCAGAAACACAGTGGTCAGAAACGCTGTGGCCAGAAACACGGTGGTCAGAAACACAATGGTCAGAAACACATTGGTCAGAAACACGTTGGTCATAAACGCAGTGGTCAGAATCACAGCGGTCAAAAACACAGTGGTCAGAAACACATTGGTGAGACGCACAGTGGTTAGAAACACACTGGTTAGAAACACAGTGGTCAGAAACACACTGGTCAGATACACACTGGTCGGAAACACACTGGTCAGAACCAAAGCGGTCAGAAACACACTTCTCAGAAACACACTGGGCAGACACACACTGGTCAGAAGCACACTGGTCAGAAACACACTGGTCAAAAACACAGTTGTCAGAAATACAGTGGTCAGAAACACACTGGTGAGAAACACACTGGTCACTGGCACAATGGCCAGAAACACAGAAGTCAGAAATACTGTGGTCAGAAACACAGTGGTGAGAAACGCACTGGTCAGAAACGCAGTTGTCAGAAACACAGTGGTCATAAACACAGTGGTCAGAAACACACAGGTCAGAAACACACTGGTCAGAAACACACTGGTGAGAAACACGGTGGTTAGAAACACAGTTGTCAGAAACACACTGGTCAGAAACACACTGGTGAGAAACACGGTGGTTAGAAACACAGTTGTCAAAAATACAGCAGTCAGCAACGCACTGATCAGAAACACAGTGGTCGGAGCACACTCCCCAGAAACACAATAGTCAGAAACACAGTGGTCAGAAACGCAATTGTCAGAAACACACTGGTCCAAAACACTGTGGTCCGAAACACACTGGTCAGAACACAGTAGTCAGAAACATAGTGGTCAGAAACACACTGGTCAGAAACACACTGGTCAGAAACATAATGGTCAGAAACACACTGGTACGACACACGGTGGTCAGAAACACACTGGTCAGAAACACACAGGTCAGGTACACACTGTTCCGAAACACACTGGTCACAAACACGGTGGTCAGAAACACAGTGGGCGGAAACACACTACTCAAAAACACAGTGGTCGTAAAAACAGTGGATAGAAATACAGTGGTCAGAAACACAGTGTTCAGAAACACAGTGGTCAGAAACACAGTGGTCAGAAACACAGTGGTCACAAACAAAGAGGTCAGAAACACATTGTTCAGAAGCACACTGGTCAGAAAGACACTTGTCAGAAACACAGTGGTGAGAATGACAGTGGTCAGAAACACACTGGTCAGAAACACAGTGGTCAGAAACACACTGGTCAGGAACACACTGGTCAGAAACACACTGGTCAGAGACATATTGGTCAGAAACACACTGGTCAGAAACACACTGGTCAGAAACACAGTGGTCAGAAACACACTGGTCAGGAACACACTGGTCAGAAACACACTGGTCAGAGACATATTGGTCAGAAACACACTGGTCAGAAACACACTGGTCATGAACACTCAAGTCAGAAACACACTGGCCATAAAAACACTCGTCAGAAACATAGTGGCTAGAAACACAATGGTCAGAAACACAGTGGTCAGAAACACAATGGTCAGAAACACACTGGTCAGAAACACACTCGTCAGTAACACTGTGGTCAGAAACATAGTGGTCAGAAACACACTGGTGAGAAACACACTGCTCCAAAGCACAATGGTCAGAAACACAGTGGTCAGAAACACATCGGTCAGAAACACTGTCTTCACAAACACAGTGGTCAGAACCACACTGGTCAGAGACGCAGTGGTCAGAAACACGGTGGTCAGAAACACAGTTGCCAGAAACACACTGGTTAGAAACACACTGGTCAGAAACACATCGGTCAGAAACACTGTCTTCACAAACACAGTGGTCAGAACCACACTGGTCAGAGACGCAGTGGTCAGAAACACGGTGGTCAGAAACACAGTTGCCAGAAACACACTGGTTAGAAACACACTGTTCAGAAACACAGTGGTCAGAAACACAGTGGTCAAGAACACAGTCGTCTGAAACACAGTGGTCAGAAACACAGTGGTCAGAAACACAGTGGTCAGAAACACACTGGTCAGAAACACAGTGGTCAGAAACACTGTGGTCAGAGGCACACTGGCCAGATAAACAGTGGTCAGAGACACAGTGGTAAGAAACACAGTGGTCAAGAACACAGTCGTCTGAAACACAGTGGTCAGAAACACAGTGGTCAAGAACACAGTCGTCTGAAACACAGTGGTTAGAAACACAGTGGTCAGAAACACAGTGGTCAGAAACAAACTGGTCAGAAACTCAGTGGTCAGAAACACACTGGTTAGAAACACACTAGTCAGAAACACAGCGGTCAGAAACACAGTGGTCAGAAACAAGGTGGTCAGAAACACACTGGTCAGAAACGCAGTGGTCAGAAACACACTGATCAAAACTACACTAGTCAGAAACATAGTGGTCAGAAAGATAGTGGTTGGAAACACATTGGTCAGAATCACAGTGGTCAGAAACACACTGGTCAGAAACACACTGGTCAGAAACACAGTTGTCAGAAACACACCAGTCAAAAACATGCTCGTCAGAAACACATTGGTCAGAAACACACTGGTCAGAAATACACGGGTCAGAAACACACTTGTCAGAAACACACAGGTCAGAAACACACAGGTCAGAAACACTGTGGTCAGAACCACAGTGGTCAGAAACACACTGGTCAGAAACACATTGGTTAGAAACACACTGGTCAGAAACACAGTGGTTAGAAATCCTGTGGTCAGAAACACAGACGTCAGAACCACCGTGGTCAGAAACACAGTGGTAAGAAACACAGTGGTCAGAAACACAATGGTCAGAAACACAGTGGTCAGAATCACAGTGGTCAGAAACACAGTGGCAGTGGTGAGAAACACACTGGTCAGAAATACAGGTGTCAGAAACACAATGGTCAGAAATACACTGGTCAGAAACACACTGGTCAGAAACATATTAGTCCGAAACACACTGGTCAGAAACACACTAGTCAGAAACACACTGGTCAGACACACACTGGTCAGAAACACAGTAGTTAGAAAGACACTGGTCAGAAACACACTGGTTAGAGGCATAGTGGTCAGAAACACATTGGCCAGAAACACACTGGTCAGAAACACGGTGGTCAGAAACACTGTGGTCAGAACATACTGGTCAGAAACGCAGTGGACAGAAACAGAGTGGTCAGAAACACAATGGTCGGTAACACACTGGTCAGAAACACACTGGTCAGACAAACAGTGGATAAAAACACAGTGGTCAGAAACACGGTGGTCAGAAACACGTTGGTGAGAAACACAGTGGTCATAAACACAGTGGTCAGAAACACAGTGGTCAGAAACACAGTGGTCATAAACACACTGGTCAGAAACATCGCGGTAAGAAACACTGTGGTCAGAACATACTGGTCAGAAACGCAGTGGTCAGAAACACAGTGGTCAGAAACACAATGGTCAGTAACACACTGGTCAGAAACACACTGGTCAGAAAAACAGTGGATAAAAACACAGTGGTCAGAAACACGGTGGTCAGAAATATGCTGGTAAGAAACACAGTGGTCAGATACACACCAGTCCGAAAAACAGTGGTCAGAGACACACAGGTCAGGAACACACTGGTCAGAAACACAGTGGCAAAAAACACAGTTTTCATAAACACAGTGGTCAGAAACACACTGGTCAGAAACACACCGGTCAGAATTTGTGTTCTGAAACACACTGCTCACAAACACAGTCGTCGGAAACACACGGGTCAGAAACACAGTGGTCAGAAAAACAGTGGTGAGAAACACACCATGGTCAGAAACACACTGGTTAGAAACACACTGGTCAGAATCACAGTGGTGAGAAACAGAGTGGTCAGAGACACAGTGGTCAGAAATACAGTGGTCAGAAACACACTGCGCAGAAACGTAGTGGTCAGAAACACAGTGGTCGAAAACCCAGTAGTCAGAAACACACTGTTTAGAAACACACCGATCAGAAACACATTGATAAGAAACACAGTGGTCAGAAACACTGTGGTCAGAACCACAGTGGTCAGAAACACAGTGCTCAGAAACACTGTCGTAAGAAACACACAGGTCAGAAATACAGTGGCCTGAAACACAGTGGTCATAAACACAGTAGTTAGAAACACAGTTGCCAGAAACACTGTGGTCAGAAACACACTAGTGAGAAACACACTGGTCAAAACCACACCGGTCAGAAACACAATGGTCAGAAACACACTGGTAAGAAACACGGTGGTCAGAAACACACTGGTCAGAAACACACTGGTCAGAAACACACCGTTCAGAAACACACTGGTCAGAAACATAGTGGTCAGACACACACTGGTCAGAAACACGGTGGTCTGAAACACAATGGTCAGAAACACACTGGTCAGAAACACAGTGGTCAGAAACACACTGGTCAGAAACACA
>SZWC01000225.1:124181-140126 GCA_023375785.1 Penium margaritaceum | reverse complement strand
AATGACTTGGAGCGTGCTGTTTGCAACGTGCCCAAAGCGTCTGTGCCACATATCAGTGTCTTCGTCCTTTGCGGCATAGGATGCTTTTTTAGTTCTTGTTGGTGTGCTGTCGTGTGTTGGTGCTGAGACCACTGCCTCCGCTACACCCGCATGACCCTCGTCTTCTGAGGTCTTTGCCGTTGTCTGCAATACGTAGAGTCCGTCAACCCGTGGAACCTGTGCCACGAGATCTTTGTTGGCATAGAGGACCTTGATGTCCTTGTTCCTGGCAATGACCGCCTTCTTCTGTGTGAACACCACTGTCATGTCGTTGTCCGTTATATTTGACACGGACAGAAGGTTTGCCACAAAGGAGGGCATGTAGACCACGTCACGTAGCCATAGATCCTTCTCTGCACCATTAAGGTTGATGCTCACCACCTTCTCTCCCACGCCCTTTGCGTTGACGACACTGCCGTTTGCACATCTAAACCGCCGATTGGTGGGGCCGATGGAGACAAATCTAGCCTGGTCGTTGCTGGAGTGATGATCGGTGCCGGAGTCGAGCCCAAAAGCTCCTGGCCTGAGCAGCGCCGCTCCTTTTGCTGGAGGCGTGCTCTCTGCCATCATGTTGGTGGCCTCTTTACCACCCTTTTTGTTGCCTTTGTTCCCACCGCTTCCGCCGTCTTCCTTCTATGGCAACATGCACTCTCTTGCCCAGTGCCAAGGTTTGCCGCAGTTGCGGCAGTTACCCTGTCACTTGGGACCCTTGCTGCCATTGTTGCCTCCGCCGCCACTGCTTCCGCTGCCGCCTTTCTGACCAGAGGCTGACCCTTTGCTCCCGCGGCCACCATAGCGTGCGTTATAGGCTGAGAAGTTAGCCTCACTTCTGATGCGGTGCATGGCCTCGTTTTGCACGTACTCGGACACTGCCGTGTACGTCACATCGTCCTCCTTCTAGCCGCCCATGATGGTGATCATTGGACTCCAGCTCTCTGGTAGCGCCATGAGGAGGATCATGGCTTGCATGTTCTCGTCAAGGTCCTAGTTCATCTGGCGAGCCTTGCCAAGGAGTCCTTCAAACTCCTGTAGGAAATTGATGATTGATTCGCCCTCATTCACTCGCATGCTGATCAGCCGTTGTAGGATGAATAGTCTGTTCGCGAGGGAGGTGGATTGGTACACGCGCTTGAGCTTGTCGTAAGCTTCAGAAGCCAGTGTGTACCCGGAAATGATGGGAACATACTTCTTGGCTAGCGCGTTGCTGAGGAATGACATTAGAATATCATTTCAATCCATCCAAGCCTCATGCTCAGATGTGCCTTCCGTGGGAACCTGCTCCTCTCCCTTAAGTAGCTCGATGAAGCCGCGCACTTTCATCGCGAGCTCAAAGTGCCATCTCCAAAGGGGGAAGTCAATCCCCTAAAAAATGGGGACTCCTCCCAGGAGTCCAAGACCTTGCGGTAGTGACATAGCACTCACATTTGCTCCAGTGGTCTGCCTTGTGGTAGCCACTGTCGAGCTTGAGGACTGCCCTGCGGCAGCCCCCACTCCTCCCGACGGATCAACAATTTTTGTTGCCCTTGTCTCCTTCCCACGTCTGTGCTGTGTTGAGGCCGATGTAGGCTGATGTTAACTGATGTCTGCTACCAGTTTTAGGATGCAAATCCGTTGCTTACCCCTCCAGCCGATGTTCACCTGCAAACACAGAGTATATATACACCAACACACCCAGGGTCTTGCCACCAAGGGCAGAGCTTGTCCTGGTTGGGACACAAGGGACGTGCCTCCAAGGGCACAGCTTGTCCTTAGTCCCCGTGTGCTAAGTGCACACCAAGCCATTGGAGCTGATGAAGTTGATGGAGCTGATGGAGTTGATGGAGCCATCGTGTGCACCTGGAGAGAGCGTACCAGAGTCGAGCGAAGCGTGCCTTACAACTGGTCAGTGTGGG
Source organism: Penium margaritaceum (assembly GCA_023375785.1). Taxonomy (NCBI): domain Eukaryota; kingdom Viridiplantae; phylum Streptophyta; class Zygnematophyceae; order Desmidiales; family Peniaceae; genus Penium; species Penium margaritaceum. The sequence goes on along the minus strand of SZWC01000225.1, from coordinate 138,195 downwards.
CCCATAACCCTTTGTCAACCGGCCTGAGGCAAACGGACTAGAAAACAGGGCCGACACAATAGTACCTGCCGTCCGCTCCTAGCATTTCAGCTAGGAGAAGATATCACCCTCAGGATCACGGTTCCACACTGAGCAGTTCCTAGGCAATCACTTGCTAGCAACTGTGTGCACTTAACACTTGGTCACTTTCGCGCGAGGTGCTAGTCAAAGACTAAATCCTGGGGCTTAGACCAACCAGTGTCTTCTTTATACTGTTCCTTAGTTGGACAACTCTGTGAGGAGCATCTAAGGCCAGATTGTGTAATTAGAATGAGGAATGAGCCTGGTACATATAGTCCTAGGCCTGGCTTCTAAGGTGTGTGGGTAGTGACACTTTTGGGGTGGTCACTCCACACCACCTCACCAGTCCGCCAATTGGCGCATCCACTGACCGCCAAGTGGCACACTCTCCTCATGCATGGAGAAATGTCTAAGAAACTTCCCCTGTGCTAGAAGGTCAAAAAACCTCCTGCGCACATCAAGGCTCGATCGCAGGACCTGTTGTCCCTAAGCCCAACATGCTATCCGCTGCGCTACACTTATGGTGTCTCTCTTGGACTTGCACCACAAACAAGGTTTGGGGGACTTACTCCAAGGGAGGAGTGCATGCCCAACCTTACCGTCAACCCATAACAGTGGCCATGGGCCATAGAAGAACAACAGTCAGAAATACAGTGGTTGGAAACACAGTGGTCAGAAACACACCGGTCAGAAGCACACTGGTCTGAAACACAGTGGTCAGAAACACACTGGTCAGAAACACAGTGGTCAGAAACAGACTGGTCAGAATCACAGTGGTTCGAAAAACACTGGTCAGAATCACAGTGGTCAGAAACACACTGGCCAGAAACACAGTGGTCAGAAACACAGTGGTCAGAAATCCAGTAGTCAAAAACACAGCTGTCACAAACACACTGTTCAGAAACACAACAATCAGAAACACAGTGGTTAGAAACACAGTGGTCAGAAACACAGTGGTCAGAAACACACTAGTCAGAAGCACACTGGTCTGAAACATAGTGGTCAGAAACACACTAGTCAGAAACACAGTGGTCAGAAACACACTGGTCAGAATCACAGTGGTCAGAAACACACTGGTTAGAATCACAGTGGTCAGAAACACACTGGCCAGAAACACAGTGGTCAGAAACACACTGGTTAGAATCACAGTGGTCAGAAACACACTGGCCAGAAACACAGTGCCCAGAAACACAGTGGTCAGAAACCCAGTAGTCAGAAACACAGTTATCAGAAACACACTGTTCAGAAACACAACGATCAGAAACACTGGGGTCAGAAACACGGTGGTCAGAAACACAGTGGTCAGAAACACAGCAATCAGAAACACCTGGGTCAAAAACACTGCCGTCATAAACACACTGGTCAGAAATACAGTGGTCAGAAACATAGTGGTCGGAAACACAGCAGTCAGAAACACAGTGGTCAGAAACACAGTCGTCAGAAACACACTGGTGAGAAACACACTGGTCAGAAACACACGGGTCAGAAACACAATGGTCAGAAACACAGTGGTGAGAAACACAGTTGTCAGAAACACACTGGTCAGAAACACAGTGGTCGGAAACACACTGTTCAGAAACACATTGGTCAGAAACATAGTGGTCGGACACACCCTGGTCAGAAACATGGTGATCAGAAATATAGTGGTCCGAAACACACTGGTCAGAAACACAGTGGTCAGAAACACACTGGTCAGAAACACAGTCGTCAGAAACACAGTGGTCACAAACACACTGGTCAGAAACACAGTGGTTAGAAACATAGTGGTCGGAAACACGGTGGTTAGAAACAGAGTGGTCAGAAACACAGTGGTCAGAATCACAGTGGTCAGAAACTCAGAGGTCAGAAACACAGTGGTGAGAATGACAGTGGTCAGAAACACACTGGTCAGAAACACACTGGTCAGAAACACATTGGTCACAAACACACTGGTCAGAAACACAATGGTCAGAAACGTATTGGTCAGAGACACCCTGGTCAGAAACACACTGGTCAGAAACACACTCGTCAGAAACACACTAGTCATAAACACACCGGTCAGAAACACAGTGGTCAGAAACACACTGGTCAGAAGTATTGTGGTCACAGACACAGAGGTCATAAACACACTGGTCAGAAACGCAGTGGTCAGAAACTCAGTGGTCAGAAACACACTGGTCAGAAGTACACTAGTCAGAAACACACCTGTCAAAAACACACTTGTCAGATTCACACTTGTAAGAAACACAGTGGTTAGAAACATAGTGGTCAGAAACACAGTGGTCAGAAGCACAATGGTCAGAAACACAGTGGTCAGAAACACGGTGGTCAGAAACACATTGGTCAGAAATAATGTGGTCAGAAGACAGTGGTCACAAACACAGTGGTCAGAAACACAGTGGTCGGGGACACCATGGTCAGATAAACAATGGTCATAGAGACAGTAGTCAGAAACACACAGGTCAGAAACACACTGGTCAAAAACACAGTGGTCAGAAACACAGTGGTAATGAACAAACTGGTCAGACACACAGTGGTCGGAAACACAGTGGTAAGAAACACAGTGGTCAAAAACACATTAGTCAGAAACACACTGGTCAGAAACACATTGTTTAGAAAGACAGTGGTGAGAAACACACTCATCAGAAACGCTGTGGTCAGAAACACAATGATCAGAAACACACTGGTCAGGAACACACAAGTCAGAAACACGGTGGTCAGGAACACAGTGGTCAGAAACACAGTGGTCAGAAACACAATGGTTTGAAACACAGTGGTCAGAAACCCAGTGGTCAGAAACACACTAGTCAGAAGTTATTGGTCTGAAACACAGTGGTCAGAAACACACTGGTCAGAAACACAGTGGTCAGAAACACACTGGTCAGAATCACAGTAGTCATAAACACATTGGTCAGAAACACAGTGGTCAGAAACACACTGGCCAGAAACACAGTGGTCAGAAACACGGTGGCCGGAAATCCAGCAGTCATAAACAAAGTTGTGAGAAATACACTTTTCAGAAACACACCGATCAGAAACACAGTGGTCAGAAACACAGTGGTAAAAAACACAGTGGTCAGAAACACAGTGGTCCAAAACACAGAGGTCAAAAACACCGTCGTCAGAAACACACTGGTCAGAAATACATTGGTCAGAAACACAGTGGTCAGAAACACAGTAGTCAGAAACACAGTGGCCAGAAACATAGCGGTCAGAAACATACTGGTGAGCAACACACTAGTCAGAGACACACTGGTCAGAAAGACAGTGGTCATACACACAGTGGTCAGAAACACACTGGTCAGAAACACACTGGTCAGAAACAGAGTGGTCAGGAACTTAGTGCTCAGAAACACAAGGGTCAGAATCGCACTGGTCAGAGGCACAGTGGTCAGAAACACAGTGGTCAGAAACACACTGGTCAGAAAACTGTGAGCAGAAACACTGTGGTCAGAAACACACTGGTCAGAAACGCAGTGGTCAATAACGCAGTGGTCAGAAACACAGTGGTCAGAAACACACTCGTCAGAAACAAACTGGTCAAAAAAACACATTGGTCAGAAACACACTGGTCAGAAACACAGTGGTTAGAAACACTGTGGTCAGAAACACACTGGTCAGAAAGACACTGGTCAGAAACAAACTGGTCATAAACACACCGTTTGGAAACGCAGTGGTTAGAAACACAATGGTCAGAAACACAGTGGTCAGAAACACATTGGTCAAAAACACAATGGTCAGAAACACACTGGTTACAAACACAGCGGTCAGAAACATAGTGGTCAGAAACACAGTGGTAAGAAACACACTAGTCCGAGGCACAGTGGTCAGAAACACAGTGGTCAGAAACACACTGGACAGAAACCATGTGGTCACAAACACAGTGGTCAGAAACACACTGGTCAGAAACGCAGTGGTCAGAAACACAATGGTCGGAAACACACTGGTCAGAAACACACGGGTCAGAAACACACTGGTCAGAAACACACTTGTCAGAATCACACTCGTGAGAAACACAGTGCTCAGAAACACAGTGCTCAGAAACACACTGGTCAGAAACACAGTGGTCATAAAAAAGGTGGTAGAAAACACCGTGGTCAGAAATACAGTGGTCAGAAACACACTGGTCAGAACACAGTGGTCAGAAACATAGTGGTCGGAGACAACCTGGTCAGATAAAGAGTGGTCATAGACACATTGGTCAGAAACACACAGGTCAGAAACACACTGGTCAGAAACACAGTGGTCAGAAACACAGTGGTCAAAAACACGCTGGTCAGACACACAGTGGTCGGAAACACAGTGGTCAGAAACACAGTGGTCAGAAACACATTGGTCAGAAACACACTGGTCAGAAACACGCTGTTCAGAAACACAGTGGTGAGAAGCACACTGATCAGAAACGCAATGGTCAGAAACACAGTGGTCAGAAACACAGTGGTCAGAAACACAGTGGTCAGAAACACAGTGGTCAAAAACACGCTGGTCAGACACACAGTGGTCGGAAACACAGTGGTCAGAAACACAGTGGTCAGAAACACATTGGTCAGAAACACACTGGTCAGAAACACGCTGTTCAGAAACACAGTGGTGAGAAGCACACTGATCAGAAACGCAATGGTCAGAAACACAATGGTCAGAAACACAATGGTCAGAAACACAATGGTCAGAAACACACTGGTCAGGACCACAATGGTCAGGAACACACTGGTGAGAAACACAGTGGTCAGGAACACATTGGTCAGAAACGCAGTGTTCAGAAACAATGTGGTTTGAAACAGAGTGGTCAGAAACACAGTGGTCAGAAACACAATAGTCAGAAGCACACTGGTCTGAAACACAGTGGTCAGAAACACACTGTTCAGAAATACAGTGGTCAGAAACTCACTGGTCAGAAACACAGTAGTCAGAAACACACTGGTCAGAAACACAGTGGTCAGAAACACACTGTTCAGAAATACAGTGGTCAGAAACTCACTGGTCAGAAACACAGTAGTCAGAAACACACTGGTCAGAATCACAGTGGTCAGAAACACACTGGCCAGAAACACAGTGGTCAGAAACTCATTAGTCAGAAACACAGTTGTTAGAAACACACTGTTCAGAAACACACCGATTAAAAACACAGTGGTCAGAAACACAGTGGTCAGAAACACAGTGGTCCAAAATCCAGTGGTCAGAAACACTGTTGTTAGAAACACACTGGTCAAGAATACATTGGTCAGAAACACAGTGGTCAGAAACACAGTAGTCAGAAACACATTGGTCAGAAACACAGCGGTCAGAAACACACTGGTGAGAAACACACTGGTCAGAAACACACCGGTCAGAAACACAATGGTCAGAAACACACTCGTCAGAAACACGTTGGTCAGAAACACACTGGTCAGAAACACACTTGTCAGAAACACACTGTTCAGAAACACACTGGTAAAAAAACACAATGGTCAGAAACACACTGGTCAGAAACACAGTGGTCAGAAACACACTGGCCAGAAACACAGTGGTCAGAAACACACAGGTCAGAACGACAGTGGTCAGAAACACACTGGTTAGAAACACACTAGTGAGAAACATACTAATCAGAAACACACTGGTCAGAAACTCACTGGTCAGAAACACGGCGGTCATACACAAAGTGGTCAGTAACACACTGAAAAGAAACATACTGGTCAGAAACAGAGTGGTCAGAAACGTAGTGCACAGAAACACAGTGGTCAGAATCACACTGGTCAGAGGCATAGTGGTCAGAAACAAAGAAGTCAGAAACACACTGGTCAGAAACACAGTGGTAAGAAACACAGTGGTCAGAAACACGGTGGTCAGAAACACACTCGTCAGAAACAAACTGCTCAGAAACACATTGGTGAGAAACACGCTAGTCAGATACACAGTGGTTAGAAACACAGTGGTCAGAAACACAGTGGTAAGAAACACAGTGGTCAGAAACACGGTGGTCAGAAACACACTCGTCAGAAACAAACTGCTCAGAAACACATTGGTGAGAAACACGCTAGTCAGATACACAGTGGTTAGAAACACAGTGGTCAGAAACACAGTGGTCAAAAACACACTGGTAAGAAACACAACGAACAGAAATTCACTAGTCAGAAACACACTGGTCAGAAACACGGCGGTCAGAAACAAAGTGGTCAGAAACACGCTGGTCAGGAATACATTTGTCAGAAACACACTTTTCAGAAATAGAGTGGTCAGAAACACAGTGGTCAGAAACACAGTGGTCAGAAACACAGTGGTCACAACCACAGTGGTAAGAAAGACAGTGGTCAGAAACAAAGTGGTCAGAAACACAGTGGTAAGAAAGACAGTGGTCAGAAACACAGTGGTCAGAAACACAATGGTGAGAAACACACTGGTCAGAAACACACTGGTCAGAAACACAGTGGTCAGAAACATAGTGGTCAGAATTATAGTGGTCAGAAACACACTGCTCCGAAGCACAATGGTCGGAAACACAGTGGTCAGAAACATACTGGTCAGAAACTCTGTCTTCACAAACACAGTGGTCAGAAACACACTCGTCAGAGACGCAATGGTCAGAAACACGGTGGTAAGAAACACAGTTGTCAGAAACACACTGGTTAGAAACACACTGGTCAGAAACACACTGGTCAGAAACACAGTGGTCAGGTACACAGTCGTCTCAAACACGGTGATCAGAACAAAGTGGTCAGAAACACAGTGCTGAGAAACACAGTGGTCGGAAACACACTGGTCAGAAACACAGTGGTCAGAAACACAGTGGTCGGAGGCACACTGGTCAGATAGATAGTGGTCAGAGACAGAGTGGTAAGAAACACACTGGTAAGAAACATTATGGTCATACACACAGTGGTCAGACACACACGGGTCAGAAACACACTGGTCAGAAACAGAGTGGTCAGAAACTTAGTGCTGAGAAACATAGTGGTCAGAAACGCACTGGTCAGAGGCATGGTGGTCAGAAACACAGTGGTCAGAAACACATTGGTCAGAAACACGGTGGTCAGAAACATAGTGGTCAGAAACACATTGGTCAGAAACACAGTGGTCATAAACACAATAGTCAACAACACAGTGGTCAGAAACACACTGGTCAGAAACAAACTGGTCAGAAACACACTGGTCAGAAACACACTGGTCAGAAATGCAGTGGTCAGAAACACAGTGGTCAGAAACACACTGGTCAGAAACTCAGTGGTCAGAAACACACTGGTCAGAAACACAGTGATCATCAACACAGTGGTCAGAAACACCCTTGTCATAGGCACATTGTTACGAAACACAGTGGTCAGAAACACAGTGGTCAGAAACACACTGGTCAGAAACACAGTGGTTAGAAACACAGTGGTCAGAAACACAGTGGTCAGAAACACACTGGTCAGAAACTCAGTGGTCAGAAACACACTGGTCAGAAACACAGTGGTCAGAAACACAGTGGTCAGAAACACAGTTGTCAGAAACACACTGGCCAGAAACGCAGTGGTCAGAAAAACAATGGTGAGAACTGCAGTGGTCTGAATACTGGTCGGAAACACACTGTTCAGAAACATAGTTGTCAGAAACACACTGGTCATAAACACTCCGGTCAGAAACACAGTGGTCAGAGATACCGTGGTCAAAAACACAGTGGTCAGAAACACAGTGCTCAAAACACACTGGACAGAAACACACTGGTCAGAAACACAGTGGTCAGAATCACACTGGTCAGAAACGAACTGGTTAGAAACACAGTGGTCAGAAAAACACTGGTCAGAAACACACTGGTTTTGAAACAAACTGGTCAGAAACACACTAGTTAGACACAAACTGGTCACAAACACACTGGTCAGAAACACAGTGGTCGGAAACACACTGGCCAGAAACACAGTGGTCAAAAAACAGTGGTCAGCAGCACATTGGTCAGTAACACAGTGGTAAGAAATACACCGGTCAGAAACACAGTGGTCAGGACGACACTGGTCAGAAACACAGTGGTCAGAAAAAATGAGGTCACAAACAATGTGGTCAGAAACACGCTGTTCAGAAACACACTGCTCAGAAACCCAGTGGTCAGAAACACAATGGTCATAAACACAGTGGTCAAAAACACGGTGGTCAGAAATACACTGGTCAGAAACACACTTGTCAGAAACACACTGGTCAGAAACACGATGGTTAGAAACACAGTGGTCAGAAGCGCACTGGTCCGAAACACACTGGTCAGAAACATAGTGAACAGAAAGACACTGGCCAGAAACACACTGGTCAGAAACACAGTGATCAGAAACACAGGGGTCAGAACCGCAGTGGTCAAAAACACAGTGGTGTTTAACACACTGGTCGGAAACACAGTGGTCAGAAACGCACTGGTCAGGAACACACCGGTCAGAAACACACTGGTCAGAACCACACTGGTTAGAATCATAGTAAGCAGAAGCATAGTGGTCAGAAACACACTTGTCAGAAATACAGTGGTGAGAAACACAGTGGTCAGAAACACGCTTGTCAGAGACACAGTGGTCATAAACACTATGGTCAGAAACACAGTGGTCAGAAACACAGTGGTCAGAAACGCACTGGTCAGAAACACACTGGTCAGAAACACACTGGCCAGAAACACAGTGGTCGGAAACACATTGGTCAGAACCGCAGTGGTCAGAAACACAGTGGTCAGAAACACACTGGTCACACACACACTGGTCAGAAACACATTGGTCAGAAACACAGTGGTCAGACACAAGGTGGTCAGAAATACAGTGGTAACAAACACACTGGCTATAAACACAGTGGTTAGGAGGACACTGGTCGGAAGTACACTGTTCGGAAACATATTGGTCAGAAACACAATGGTCAGAATCCCACTGGTCAGAAACAAGGTGGTCAGAATTACAGTGCTAAAAAACACAGTGGTCAGAAACATAGTGGTTAAATCACACTGGTCAGAAACACACTGGTCAGAAACACAGTGGTCATGAACACACTGGTCAGAAACACACTGGTCAGAAACACAGTGGTCAGAAACACACTGGTCAGAAACATACTGGTTAGAAACACACTGGTCCGAAACAAGCTGGTGAGAAACACACTGTTCAGAAACACAGTGGTCGAAAACACACTGGTCAGAAACACAGTGGCCAGAAAAACACTGGTCAGAATCACATTGGTCAGGAAGACACTGGTGAGAAACACAGTGGTCGCAAACATAGTGGTCACAAACACTGTGGTCAGAAACACACTGGTCAGAAACACACCGGTCAGAAAGACAGTGGTCGGAAACACACTGGACAAAAACACAGTGGTGAGAAACACACCGGTCAGAAACACAGTGGTCAGAAACACACTGGACAAAAACACAGTGGTGAGAAACACACCGGTCAGAAACACAGTGGTCAGAAACACACTGGACAAAAACACAGTGGTGAGAAACACACCGGTCAGAAACAAAGTGGTCAGAAACTCACTGGTCAGCAACACAGTGGTCAGAAACACTCTGGTCAGAAACATAGTGGTAAGAAACACACTAGTCAGAAACAAAGTGGTCAGAAACACAGTGGTCAGAAACACAGTGGTCAAAAACACGGTGGTTAGAAACACACCGATCAGAAACACATAGGTCAGAAAAACACAGTGGTCACGCACTCAGTGGTCAGAAACACAGTGGTTGGAAACACACATGTCAGAAACACACTGGTCACAAACACACTGTTCAGAAACACGCTGTTCAGAAACACAGTGGTCAGAAACAAAGTGGACAGAAACATTGTGGTCAGAAACACTGTAGTCAGAAATACACTGGTCAGAAAAACACTGGTCAGAAACACAATGGTCAGAAACACAGTGGTCAGAAACGCACTGGTCAGAAACACATTGGTCAGAAACATAGTGGTCAGAGAGACACTGGTCAGAGAGACACTGGTCAGAAACACAGTGGTCATAAACACGGTGGTCAGAAACACAGTGGTCACAAATACACTGGCCAGAAACACAGTGGTCAGAAACACATTGGTCAGAACTGTAGCGGTCAGAAACACACCAGTGAGAAACACACTGGTCAGAAACACAGTGGTCAGAAACGCACTGGTCAGAAACACACTGGTCAGAAATACAGTTGTCGGAAACACACTGGTCAGAAACACAGTGGTCAGAAACACACTGGTCAAAATCACACTGGTTAGAAACACACTGGTCAGAAACACACTGGTCAGAAATACAGTGGTCGGAAACACAGTGGTCAGAAACACACTAGTCGGAATCACACTGGTCAGAAACAATCTGGTCAGAAACACAGTGGTCAGAAACACACTGGTCAGAAATACAGTGGTCAGAAACACAGTGGTCAGAAACACAGTGGTCAGAAACACACCAGTCAGAAACACACTGGTCAGAAACACACTGGTCAGAAACACATTGGAGAGAAACACAGTGGTCAGAAACACAGTGGGCAGAAACACAGTGGTCAGAAACACACTGGTCAGAAACACACTGTTCATGAATACACTGGTCAGAAACACGGTGGTCAGAAATACGGTGGTCAGAAACACAGTGGTCAAACACACACTGGCCATAAACAGAGTGGTTAGAAACACATTGTTCAAAACTGCACTGGTCAGAAACACACTGGTCAAAAACACAGTGGTCAGAAACACAGTGGTCAGAAACACGATGGTCAGAAACGCACTGGTCAGAAACACGGTCCTCAGAAACACAGTGGTCATAAACGCAGTGGTCACAACACAGTTGTCAGAAACAGACTGGTCAGAAACACAGTGGTCAGAAACACACTGGTCAGAAACACGCTGGTCAGAACTACGCTGGTCAGAATCACACTCGTTAGAAACACACTGGTGAGAAACACAGTGGTCAGAAATACAGTTGTCAGAAACACTCTGGTTAGAACTACAGTGGACAGAAACACACTGTTCAGAAACACACTTGTCAGAAACACAGTGGTAAAAAACACCATGGTCAGAAACACCATGGTCAGAAACGCACTGGTCAGAAACACATCGGTCAGAAACTCACTGGCGGGAAAGACAGTGGTCAAAAACACACTGGTCAGAAACACACTGGTCAGAAACACAGTGGTCAGAAACACACTGGTCAGAATCACACTGGTCAGAAACACGTTGGTTAGAAACACACTGGTTAGAAACAGACAGGCCAGAAACACACTGGTCAGAAACACACTGGTCAGAAACACAGTGGTCAGAAACACCGAGGTCAGAAACACAGTGGTCAGAAACACACTGGTCAGAAACACGGATGTCAGAAACACACTGTTCAGAAACACACTGGTCAGAAACACAGTGGTCAGAAACACATTCGTCAGAAACACAATGATCGGAAACACAGTGGCCAGAAACACATTGGTCAGAAACACAGTGGTCAGAAATGCACTGGTCAGAAACACACTGGTCAGAAACACACTGGTCAGAAAAACACTGGTCAGAAACAAACTGGTCAGAAACTCAGTGGTCAGAAACACACTGGTAAAAAACACTCTGGTCCAAAACACAATGTCAGAAACACACTGGTCAGAAAGACACTTGTCAGGAACACAGTGGTCAGAAAGACACTGGTCAGAAACAGAGTGCATATAAACAAAGTGGTCAGAAACACACAGGCAAGAAACACGGTAGTCAGGAACACACAAGTCAGAAACACACTGGTCAGAAACACATTGCTCAGAAACACAGTGGTCAGAAACAAGGTGGTCAGAAATATAGTGGTATCAAATACACTGGCCATAAACACAGTGGTCAGAAACACATTGGTCAGAGCCATAGTGGTCAGGAACACACTGGTTGGAAGAACACAATTTAGAAACATATTGGTCAGAAACACAGCGGTCAGAAACACACTGGTCAGAAACAAAGTGGTCAGAATTACAGTGCTCAGAAACACACTGGTCAGAAACACACTGGTCAGGAACACACTGGTCAAAAACAAACTAGTCAGAAACACAGTGGTCAGAAACACACTGGTCAGAAACACACTGGTCAGAAACATAGTGGTCAGAAATACAGTGGTGAGAAACACAGTGGACGGAAACACACTGGTCAGAAACACAGTGGTCAGAAACACTCTGGTCAGAACAACAGTGGTCAGAAACACAGTGGTCAGAAACGGACTGGTCACACTGTTCAGAAACACAGTGTTCAGAAACATGGTGGTCAGAAACACAGTGCTCACAAACACACTCGCCAGAAACATAATGGTCAGAAACACATTGGGCAGAACCGCAGTGGTCAGAAACACAGTGGTCAGAATCACTCTAGCCAGAAACACGGTAGTCAGGAACACACTGGTCAGAAACACACTGGTCAGAAACACATTGGTCAGAAACACAGTGGTCAGAAACGAGGTGGTCAGAAATATAGTGGTAACAAACACACTTGTTATAAACACAGTGGTTAGAAACACATTGGTCAGAACCGCAGTGGTCAGGAACACACTGGTCGGAAGCACACTGTTCGGAAACATATTGGTTAGAAACACAATGGTCAGAAACACACTGGTCAGAAACGCAGTGGTCAGAATTACAGCGCTCAGAAACACAGTGGTCGGAAACATAGTGGTTAAAACTCACTGGTCAGAAACACAGTGGTCAGAAACACACTGGGCAGAAACACACTGGTTAGAAACACACTGTTCAGAAACAAACTGACAAGAAACACACTGGTGAGAAACACAGTGGTCGGAAACACACCGGTCAGAAACACAGTGGTCATAAAAACAGTGGTGAGCAACACATTGTTCAGAAACACAGTGGTCAGAAACACACTGGTCAGAAACACAGTGGTCAGAAGCACACTGGTCAGAAACACACTGGTCAGAAACACAGTGGTCAGAAGCACACTGGTCAGAAACACACTGGTCAGAAACACAGTGGTCAGAAGCACACTGGTCAGAAACACACTGGTCAGAAACACATTGGTCAGAAACACAGTGGTCAGAAAAACACCGGTCAGAAACACATTGGTCAGGAAGACACTGGTGAGAAACATAGTGGTCGGAAACACAGTGGTCAGAAACACACTAGTGAGAAAGACAGTGGTCAGAAAGACAGTGGTCATAAACACACTGAACAAAAACACATTGGTGAGAAACACACTGGTCAGAAACAAAGTGGTCAGAAACACACTGGTCAGGAACACAGTGGTCAGAAACACTCTGGTCAGAAACACAGTGGTCACAAACACACTAGTCAGAAATAAAGTGGTCAGAAACACAGTGGTCAGAAACACAGTGGTCAAAAACACGGTGGTCAGAAACACACCGATCAGAAACACAGTGGTCAGAAACACAGTGGTCAGACACACACTGGTCAGAAACACAGTGGTCGGAAACACACAGGTCAGAAACAAACTGGGCACAAACACACTGTTCAGAAACACCCTGTTCAAAAACCCAGTGGTCAAAAACACAGTGGACAGAAACACTATGGTCAGAAACACAGTAGTCAGAAATACACTGGTCAGAAAAACACTGGTCAGAAACACAATGGTCAGAAACACAGTGGTCAGAAACGCACTGGTCAGAAACACATTGGTCAGAAACATACTGGTTAGAGAGACACTGGTCAGAAAGACACTGGTCAGAAACACAGTGGTCATAAACACGGTGGTCAGAAACACAGTGGTCACAAACACATTGGCCAGAAACACAGTGGTCAGAAACACATTGGTCAGAACCGTAGTGGTCAGAAACACACTAGTGAGAAACACACCGGTCAGAAACACAGTGGTCAGAAACGCGCTGGTTAGAAACACACTGGTCAGAAATACAGTGGTCGGAAACACAGTGGTCAGAAATACAGTGGTCAGAAACACACTGGTCAGAATCACATTGGTTAGAAACACACTAGTCAGAAACACACTGGTCATAAATACAGTGGTCGGAAACACAGTGGTTAGAAACACACTGTTTGGAATTACAGTGGTCAAAAACACTCTGGTCAGAAATACAGTGGTCAGAAACACAGTGGTCAGAA
>SZWC01000225.1:77257-110886 GCA_023375785.1 Penium margaritaceum | reverse complement strand
TCAAAAACACAGTGGTCATAAACACACTGGTCAGAACACAATGGTCAGAAACACACTGGTCAGAAACACACTGGTCAGAAAGACACTGGTCAAAAACACAGTGGTCAGACAGACATTGGTGAGAAATAGAGAGGTCAAAAACACAGTGGTCATAAACACACTGGTCAGAACACAATGGTCAGAAACACTCTGGTGAGAAACACACTGGTCAGAAACACAGTTGGCAGAAACACTGTGGTAAGAAACACATTGGTCAGAAACACAGTGGTCGCAAACACAGTGGTCAGAAACACTGTGGTCACAAACACACTGATCAGAAACACACAGGTTAGAAACATACTGGTCAGAAACGCAGTGGTCAGAAACACACCGGTCAGAAACACAGTGGTCAAAAACATACTCGTCAAAAGCAGACTGGTAAAAAACACAGTGCTCATAAACAAAGTGCTCAAAAATACAGTGGTCAGAAACACAATGGTCAGAAACACACCGGTCTGAAACACAGTGGTCAGAAACACACTGGTCAGAAAAACAGTGGTCATAAACACACATTGTCGAAAATACACTGGTCAGAAACACAGTGGTCAGAAACACATTGGTCAGAAACACAATTGTCAAAAATACACTGGTCAGATACACACTGGTTATAGACATAGTGGTCAGAAAGACACTGGTCATGAACAAGGTGGTCGTAAACACCCTGGTCATAAACACAGTGGTCAGAAACACCGTTGTGAGCAACACATTGATCAGAAACACAGTGGTCAGAAACATACTGGTCAGAAACATAGTTGTCAGAAAGACACTGGTCGGAAACACAGTGGTAAAAAACACGGTGGTCAGAAACACAGGAATCAGAAACACACTGGTCAAAAACACACAAGTCACAAACACACTGGTCACAAACACAGTGGTCAAAAAAACACTGGTCAGAAACACAGTGGTCGGAAACACAATGGTCTGAAACACAGTGGTGAGAAACGCTCTGGTCAGAAACACACAGGTCGGAAACACACTGGTCAGAAACACGCTGGTCAGAAACACACTGGCCAGGAACACAGTAGTCAGAAATAAAGTGGTCAGAAACACAGTGGTTAGAAACACAATAGTCAGACAACACTGGTCAGAACCACAGTTGTCAGAAGCACACTGGACACAAACACACTGGTCGGAAACATTGTGGTAAGAAACACAGTGGTCAGAAAGACACTGGTCAGAAACACCGTGGTCAGAAAGACACTGGTCAGAAACACAGTGGTCAGAGACACAGCGGTCAGAAACATATTGGTCAGAACACAGTGGTCAGAAACACAGTGGTCAGAAACATAGTGGTCAGAAACACACTGGTCAGAAACACAGTGGTCAGAAAGACAGCGGTCAGAAACAGAGTCGTCAGAAACACAGTGGTCAAAAACACAGTGGTCAGAAACAGAGTGGTCAGAAACATAGTGGTCAGCAACACACTGGTCAGAAACACAGTGGTCAGAAAGACAGCGGTCAGAAACAGAGTCGTCAGAAACACAGTGGTCAAAAACACAGTGGTCAGAAACAGAGTGGTCAGAAACATAGTGGTCAGCAACACACTGGTCAGAAACACAGTGGTCAGAAAGACAGCGGTCAGAAACAGAGTCGTCAGAAACACAGTGGTCAAAAACACAGTGGTCAGAAACAGAGTGGTCAGAAACATAGTGGTCAGCAACACACTGGTCAGAAACACAGTGGTCAGAAAGACAGCGGTCAGAAACAGAGTCGTCAGAAACACAGTGGTCAAAAACACAGTGGTCAGAAACAGAGTGGTCAGAAACATAGTGGTCAGCAACACACTGGTCAGAAACACAGTGGTCAGAAAGACAGCGGTCAGAAACAGAGTCGTCAGAAACACAGTGGTCAAAAACACAGTGGTCAGAAACAGAGTGGTCAGAAACATAGTGGTCAGCAACACACTGGTCAGAAACACAGTGGTCAGAAAGACAGCGGTCAGAAACAGAGTCGTCAGAAACACAGTGGTCAAAAACACAGTGGTCAGAAACAGAGTGGTCAGAAACATAGTGGTCAGCAACACACTGGTCAGAAACACAGTGGTCAGAAAGACAGCGGTCAGAAACAGAGTCGTCAGAAACACAGTGGTCAAAAACACAGTGGTCAGAAACAGAGTGGTCAGAAACATAGTGGTCAGCAACACACTGGTCAGAAACACAGTGGTCAGAAAGACAGCGGTCAGAAACAGAGTCGTCAGAAACACAGTGGTCAAAAACACAGTGGTCAGAAACAGAGTGGTCAGAAACATAGTGGTCAGCAACACACTGGTCAGAAACACAGTGGTCAGAAAGACAGCGGTCAGAAACAGAGTCGTCAGAAACACAGTGGTCAAAAACACAGTGGTCAGAAACAGAGTGGTCAGAAACATAGTGGTCAGCAACACACTGGTCAGAAACACAGTGGTCAGAAAGACAGCGGTCAGAAACAGAGTCGTCAGAAACACAGTGGTCAAAAACACAGTGGTCTGAAACACACCGGTCAGAAACACATTGGTCAGAAACACAGTGGTCAGAAACACTATGGTCAGAGACACACTGGCCAAAAACACAGTGGTCAAGAACACAGTGGTCAGAAATAGAGTGGTCAGAAACATAGTGGTCAGCAACACACTGGTCAGAAACACAGTGGTCAGAAAGACACTGGACAGAAACACACTGGTCAAAAACACAGTGGTCAGAAACACATTGGTCAGCAACACAGTCATCAGAAACACACAGGTCATACCATAGTCGTCAAAAACACAGTGGTCAGAAACACAGTGGTCAGAAACACACTGGTCGGAAACACACTGGTCAGAAACACAGTGGTCAGAAACACACTGGTCAGAAACACATTACTCAGAAACACACTAGTCTGAAACACACTGGTTAGAGACACAATGGTCAAAAACACAGTGGTCATAAACACACTGGTCACAAACACATTGGTCAGAAACACAATGGTCAAAAACACAGTGGTCGCAAACAGAGTGGTCATAAACACACTGGTCAGAAACAGACTGGTCAGAAAGACAGTGGTCAAAAACACTGTGGTAAGAAACAAGGTGGTCAGAAACACAGTGGTCAAAAACACACCGGTTAGAAACACAATGGTCAGAAACACAGTGGTCAGAAACACAGTGGTCAGAAACACAGTGGTAAAACACACCGGTCAGAAACACAGTGGTCAGAAACACAGTGGTCAGCAACACACTGGTTAGAAACATAGTTGTGATAAACACACTGGTCAGAAACACACTGGTCAGAAAAACACTGGTCAGAAACAAACTGGTCAGAATAACAGGGGTCATAAACACAGTGGTCAGCAACACATTGGTCAGAAATACAGTGGTCAGAAACACGCTGGTCAGGAAAACAATGGTCAGACAGACACTGGTCATAAACACAGTGGTCAGAAACACAGTGGTCTGGAACAAAGTGGTCAGAAACACACTGGTCAGAAACACACTGGTCAGGAACACACTGGTCAGAAACAAAGTGGTCAGAAACACACTGGTCAGAAACACACTTGTCGGAAACACAGTGGTCAGAAACACACTGGTCAGAAAGACACTGGTCAGAAACACAGTGGTCAGAATGACAGCGGTCAGAAACAGAGTCGTCTGAAACACAGTGGTTAGAAACAAACTGGTCAGAAACACAGTGGTCAAAAACACGCTGGTCAGAAACACAGTGGTCAGAAAGACACTGGTTAGAAACACAGGGGTCAAAAAGATAGTGGTCAGAAATACAGTGGTATGAAACACACTGGTCAGAATCACACCGGTCAGAAACACAGTGGTCAAAAACACACTGGTCAGAAACACACTGGTCAGAAACACACTGGTCAGAAAGACACTGGTCAGAGACACGATGGTCAGAAAGACACTAGTCAGAAACGGAGTGGTTAGAAACACACTGGTCACAACACAGTGGTCAGAAACACAATGGCCACAAACACACTGGTCACAACACAGTGGTCAGAAACACACTGGTCAAAAACACAATGGTCAGAAACACACTGGTCAGAAACACAAGGGTCAGAAACACACTGGTCAAAAGCAGACTGGTCAGAAACACAGTGGTCATAAACACAGTGGTCAGAAATACGGTGGTCAGAAACACAGTGATCAGAAACACACCGGTCAGAAACACACTGGTTAGAAACACAGTGGTCCGAAACACATTTGTCAGAAACACAGTGTACAGAAACACACTGGTCACAAACACACTGATTAGAGACATAGTGGTCAGAAAGACACTGGTCATAAACACGGTGGTCATAAACACACGGGTCATAAACACAGTGGTCAGAAACACGGTGATCAGCAACACATTGATCAGAAACACAGTGGTCAGAAACACACTGGTCAGAAACACAGTGGTCAGAAAGACACTGGTCGGAAACACAGTGGTAAAAAACACGGTGGTCAGAAACATAGTAGTCAGAAACACACTGTTCAGAAACACACTGGTCACAAACACACTGGTCAGAAACACACTGGTCAGAAAAACACTGGTCAGAAACACACTGGTCAGAGACACTGTGGTAAAAAATACACTGTTCAGAAACACACTGGTCAGAAACACACTGGTCTGAAACACACTGGTCAGAAACACAGTTGTTGTCAGGAGCTCACTGGTCAGAAACATAGTGATCAGAATAAACACTGGTCAGACACACAATGGTCAGGAACACAGTGGTCAGACACAAACTGTTCAGAAACACACTGGTCAGAAGAACACTGGTCAGAACACACTGGTCAGAAACAGTGGTTTGAAACACACTGTTAAGAAACACACTAGTCAGAAACACAATGGTCTGAAACACAGTGCTCAGAAACACTCTGGTCAGAAACACAGTGGTCAGAAATACACTGGTCAGAAACACACTGGTTAGAAATACACTGGTCAGGAACACAGTGGTCAGAAACACATTGGTGACAAATACACTGGCCAGAAACACAGTGGTCAGAAACACATTGGTCAAAACCGCAGTGGTCAGAAACACACTGGTCACATACACAGTGGTCAGAAACACCCTGGTCTGAAACACAGTGGTCAGAAACACGGTGGTCATAAACACGATGGTCAGAAATACAGTGGTCAGAAACACACTGGTCAGAAACACAATGTTCAGAAACAGAATGGTCACAAACACAGTGGTCAGAAACACAGGGGTCAGAAACACAGTGGGCAGAAACACACTGGCCAGAAACACACTAGCCAGAAACACAGTGGTCAGGAACACAGTGGTAAGAAACACAGTGGTCAGCAACACACTTGTCAGAATATAGTGGTCAGAAACACACTGGTTAGAAACACAGTGGTGAGAATCACAGTGTTCAGAAACACACTGGTCAGAAACCCAATGGTAAGAAACACAGTGGTCAGAAACACAGTGGTCAGAAACACACTGGTCAAAAACACACTGTTCAGAATCACACTAGTCAGAAACACACAAATCAGAAACACACTAGTCAGAAACACAGTGGTCAGAAACACAGTGGTCAGAAACACACTGTTCAGAAACACACTGGTCAGAAACACACTGGTCAGAAACACACTGGTCAGAAACACAACCGTCAGAAACACAGTTGTCACCAGAACACTGGTCACAAACATAGTGGTCAGAAACACTGTGGTTAGCAACACATTGGTCATAAACACAGTGATCAGCAACACACTAGTCAGAAACAAAGTGGTCAGAAAGACACAGGTCAGAAACACAGTGGTGAGAAACACAGTGATCAGAAACCCACTGGTCAGAAACACTGTGGTCAGAAACATGCGGGTAAGAAACAAAGTGGTAATAAAAACACCAGTCACAAACACATTCGTCAAAAACACACTGGTCAGAAATACAGTGGTCGGAAACACACTGGTCAGAAACACATTAGTCAGAAACACACTGGTCAGAAACACAGTGGTCAGAAACACAGTGGTCAGAAACACAGTGGTCAGAAACACGGTGGTCAGAAACACACTGGTTGGAAACACATTGGTCAGAAACACAGCGGTCAGACACACAGCGGTCAGAACCACACTAGTCAGAAACACATGGGCCAGAAACACTATGGTGAGAAACACATTGGTTAGAACTGCGATGGTCAGAAAGACACTGGTCAGAAATACACTGGTCAGAAACACAGTCGTCAAAAACACACTGGTCAGAAACACAGTGGTCAGAAACACGATGGTCACAAACACGGTGGCGAGAAACACAGTGTTAAAAAACACACTAGTCAGAAACATAGTGGTTAGAAACACACTGGTCACATACAGACTGGTCAGAAATACAGTGGTCAGAAACACAGTGGTTGGAAACTCAGTGGACAGGAACACAGTGGTTAGAAACACACCAGTCAGAAACACAGTGGTTAGAAATGAAGTGGTCAGTGACATAGTGGCCAGAAACACACTGGCCAGAAACACAGTGGCCAGGAACACAGTGGTCAGAAACACAGTGGTCAGCAACACACTAATCAGAAACAGATTGGTGAGAAACACACTGGTCAGAAACACACTGGTCGGACCACACTCGTCAGAAACACGGTGGTCAGAATCACAGTGGTCAAAACACGCTGGTCAGAAACACTGTGGTTAGAAACGCAGTGGTTAAAAACACAGTGGTCGAAAACACACTGGCCAGAAACACACTGGTCAGAAATACACTCGTCAGAAACACACTGGTTATAAACACACTGGTCAGAAACACACTGGTCAGAAACACAGTTGTCAGAAACACACAGGTCTGGAACATAGTGGTCAGAAACACAGTGGTCAGCAACACATTGGTTAGAAACACAGTGGTCAACAACACACTGGTCAGAAACACAGTGGTCAGAAAGACACTGGTCAGAAACACAATGGTCCGAAACACAGTGGTCAGAAACACACAGGTCAAAAACACACTGGTCAGAAACAAAGTGGTCAAAATAACACTAGTTAGAAATACAGTCGTCAGAAACACATTGGTCAGAAACACAGTGGTCAGAAACACTCTGGTCAGAAACTAAGTTGTCTGAAACACACTGGTCAGAAACACAGTCGTCAGAAACACATTGGTCAGAAACACAGTGGTCAGAAACATAGTGGTCAGAAAAACACTGGTCAGGGACACGGTGGTCAAAAACACAGTGGTCAGACACACAGTGGTCTGAAATACAGCGGTCAGAAACACAGTGGTCAGAAATACACTGGTCAGAAACACACCGGTCACAAACACAATGGTCAGAAACACAGTGGTCAGAAACGCACTCGTCAGAAACGAAGTGGTCAGAAACACAGTGGTCAGAAACACAGTGGTCAGAAACGCACTCGTCAGAAACGAAGTGGTCAGAAACACAGTGGTCAGAAACACAGTGGTCAGAAACGCACTCGTCAGAAACGAAGTGGTCAGAAACACAGTGGTCAGAAACACAGTGGTCAGAAACGCACTCGTCAGAAACGAAGTGGTCAGAAACACAGTGGTCAGAAACACAGTGGTCAGAAACGCACTCGTCAGAAACGAAGTGGTCAGAAACACAGTGGTCAGAAACACAGTGGTCAGAAACACAGTGGTCAGAAACACAGTGGTCAGAAACACAGTGGTCAGAAACACACTCATCAGCAACACAGTGGCCAGAAACACAGTGGTCAGAAACACACTGGTCAGAAACACACTGGTCAGAAACACAGTGGTCAGAAACACAATGGTCAGAAACACAGTGGTCAGAAACGCACTCGTCAGAAACGAAGTGGTCAGAAACACAGTGGTTGGAAACACAGTGGCCGGAAACACGTTGGTCAGAAACATAGTGGTCAGAAACACACGGGTCAGAAAACACAGTGGTTAAAAACACACTGGTCAGAGACACTGTTGTCAGAAACACCATGGTCAAAAACACAGTGGTCAGAAACACACTCATAGGAAACACGGTGGTCAGAAACACACGGATCAGAAACACAGTGGTCAGACGCACAGTGGTCACAAACACACCGTTCAGAAACACAGTGGTCAGAAGCAAACTGCTTAGAAAAACACTCTTCAGAAACACAGTGGTCTGAAACATAGTGCTCAGAAACACAGTGGTCAGAACACAGTGGTCAGAAACGCAGTGGTCAGAAACATAGTGGTCAGAAACACAGTGGTCAGAAACAAAGGGATAAGAAACACAGTGGTCAGAAATACCGAGTGGCCAAAAACACGGTGGTCAGAAACACATTGGTCAGAAACACTCTGGTCAGAAACTCAGTGGTCAGAAAGACACTAGTCAGAAACACACTGGTCATAGCAACACTGGTCAGAAACACAGTGGTCAGCAACACGGTTGTCAGAAACACAATGGTCATAAACACACTAGCCAGGAACATAGTGGTCAGAAACACATTGGTCAAAACCGCAGTGGTCAGAAACACACTGGTCAGAAACACACTGGTCAGAAACACAGTGGTCAGAAACACACTGGTCAGAAACACGGTGGTGAGAAACACACTGGTTAGAAACAAAGTGGTCGGAAAAACACTGGTTAGAAATATAGTCGTCAGAAACACACTTGTCAGAAACACACTGGTCAGAAACAATCTGGTCAGGAAAACAGTAGTCTGAAACACACTGGTCAGAAACACAGTCGTCAGAAACACAGTGGTCAGAAACACACTTGTCAGAAACCTAGTGAACAGAAACATACTGGTCAGAAACACGGTTGTCAGAAACAGAGTGGTCAGACACACAGTGGTCAGAAACACAGCGGTCAGAAACACAATGGTCAAAAACATACTGGTGAGAAACACACTGGTCAGAAACACAGTGGTCAGAAACACAGTGGTCAGAAACACACTATTCAGAAACAAAGTGGTCAGAAATACAGTGGTGAGAAACACAGTGGTCAGAAACACACTGGTCAGAAACACACTGGTCACAAACACAGTGGCCAGAAACACAGTGGTCAAAAACACATTGTTCACAACCGCAGTGGTCATAAACACAATGGTCAGAAACACACTCGTCAGAAACACAGTGGTCAAAAACACATTGGTCATAATCTCACCGGTCAGAAATACAATGGTCAGAAACACACTGGTCAGAAACACAGTGGTCAGAAACACACCGGTCAGAAACACACTGGTCAGAAACACAATGGTCAGAAACACAGTGGTCAGAAACATAGTGGTCAAAAACCCACTGGTCAGAAACGAAGTGGTCAGAAACACAGTGGTCGGAAACACAGTGGCCATGAACAAAGTTGTCAGAAACATAGTAGTCAGAAACACAATGGTCAGAAACACAGTGGTGAGAAAAACACTGGTCAGAAACACAGTGGTCAGAAACACACTGGTCAGAAACACAATTGTCAGAAACACACTCATCAGAAACACGTTGGTCAGAAACACACAGATCAAAAACACAGTGTTCAGACACACAATGGTCAGAAACACACGGTTCAGAAACACAGTGGTCAGAAGCAAACTGCTTAAACACAGTATTCAGAAACACAGTGGTCAAAAACATGGTGCCCAGAAAAACAGTGGTCAGAACACAGTGGTCAGAAACACAGTGGTCAGAAACACAGTGGTCAGAAACAGAGTGGTCAGAAACACATGAATAAGAGACACGGTGGTCAGAAACTCAGTGGCAAAAAACACGGTGGTCAGAAACACAGTGGTCATAAACACTGTGGTCAGAAACTCAGTGGTCAGAAAGACACCGGTCAGAAACACACTGGTCAAAAACACAGTGGTCAGCAACACGGTTGTCAGAAACACAATGGTCACAAACACACTGGCCAGAAACACAGTGGTCAAAAACACATTGGTCAAAACCGCAGCGGTCAGAAACACACTGGTAAGAAACACACTGGTCAGAAACACAGTGGTCAGAAACACAGTGGTCAGAAACACAGTGGTCAGAAACACAGTGGTCGGAAAAATAGTTGTCTGAAACAGACTGGTCAAAAACACAGTGGTCAGAAACACAGTGGTCAGAAACACAATGGTCAGAAACACACCGGTCAGAAACACACCGGTCAAAAATGAAGTGGTCAAAAACACGGTGGTCAGAAACACTGTGGTCAGCAACACATTGGTCAGAAACACATTGGTCAGAAAGACACTAGTCAGAAACACATTGGTCAAAACACACTGGTCAGAAACACTGGTCAGAATCACAGTGGTCACAAACACACTGATCAGAAATACAGTGGTAAGAAACACAGTGGTTAGAAACACAGTGGTCAGAAACACACTGGTCAGATACACACTGGTCAGAAACACACTGGTCAGAAACACACTGGTTATAAGCACACTGGTCAGAACTCACTGGTCAGAAACAAAGTTGTCAAAAATAAGGTGGTCAGAAACACAGTGGTCAGAAAGACACTGGTAAGAAACACAGTGGTCTGAAACACACTGGTTAGAAACACAGTCGTTAGAAACACACTGGTCAGAAACACAGTGGTCAGAAACACTCTGGTCAGAAACACAGTAGTTTGAAACACACTGGTGAGAAACACTGTCGTCAGAAACACAGTGGTCAGAAGCACAGTGGTTAGAAACACACTGGTCAGAAACACAGTGGTCAGAAACACTCTGGTCAGAAACACAGTAGTTTGAAACACACTGGTGAGAAACACTGTCGTCAGAAACACAGTGGTCAGAAGCACAGTGGTTAGAAACATAGTGGTCAGAAACACACTGGTCAGAAACACGGTGGTCAGAAACACAGTGGTCAGACACACAGTGGTCAGAAATGCAGTGGTCAGAAATACACCGGTCAGAAACACAGTGGTTAGAAACATAGTGGTCAGAAACACACTGGTCAGAAACACGGTGGTCAGAAACACAGTGGTCAGACACACAGTGGTCAGAAATGCAGTGGTCAGAAATACACCGGTCAGAAACACAGTGGTTAGAAACACACTGGTCAGAAACACACTGGTCATAAACACAGTGGTCAGAAACACAGTTGTCAGAAATACAGTGGTCACAAACACAGTGGTCACAAACACAGTGGCCAGAAACACAATGGTTTGAAACACATTGTTCACAACCGCAGTGGTCAGAAACACAGTGGTCAGAAACACACTGGTCAGAAACAGAGTGGTCAGAAACATACTGGTCATAATCACACTGGTCAGAAACACAGTAGTCATAAACACAATGGTCAGAAACACAGTGGTCAGAAGCACAATGGTCAGAAACACACTGGTCAGAATTACAGTGGTCAAAACACACTGCTCAGAGACACACTGGTCAGAAACACAGTGGGCTGAAATACAGTGGTCAGAAACACAGTGGTCAGAAACGCACTGGTCAGAAACGATGTCGTCAGAAACACAGTGGTTGGAAACAGTGGCCAGAAACACGGTGGTCAGAAACATAGTGGCCAGAAACACACTGTTCAGAAACACAGTGGTCAGAAAAACACTGGTCAGAAACACTTGTCAGAATCACTCTAGTCAGAAAACACAGTGGTCAGAAACACACTGGTCAGAAAAACAGTGGTCAGAAAGACTCTGGTCATAAACACAGTGGTCAGAAACACACTCATCAGGAACACGGTGATCAGAAACACAGTGGTCAGAAACACAGTGGTCAGAAACATGGTGGACAGAAACACATGGATCAGAAACACAGTGGTCAGAAACACAGTGGTCAGAAACATGGTGGACAGAAACACATGGATCAGAAACACAGTGGTCACAAACACAGTGGTCAGAGACACAGTTGTCAGAAATACATCGTTCAGAAACACAGTGGTCAGAAGCAAACTGGTCAGAAACACACTCTTCAGAAACACAGTGGTCAGAAACATAGTGGTCAGAAACACAGTGGTCAGAACACAATGGTCAGAAACACAGAGGTTAGAAACACAGTGGTCAGGAACACAGTGGTCAGAAACACAGGACTAAGAAACACACTGGTCAGAAACACAGTGGCCAGAAACACGGTGGTCAGAAACACAGTGGTCAGAAACACTCTGGTTAGAAACTCAGTAGTCAGAAACACGGAAGCCAGAAACACACCGGTCAGAAACACAGCGGTCAGAAACACAGCGGTCAGAAACTCAGTATTCAGAAACACAGTGGTTAGGAACACACTGGCCATAAGCACGGTGGTCAGAAACACATAGGTCAGAACCGCAGTGGTCAGAAACACACTGGTCGGAAACACACTATTCAGAAACATATTGGTCAGAAACACAGTGGTCAGAAACGCACTGGTCAGAAACACAGTGGTCAGAAATACAGTGGTCAGAAATACGGTGGTCAGAAAGACAGTGGTCAAAACACACTGGTCCGAAACACATCAGTCAGAACACAGTGGTCAGAAACACACTTGTCAGAAACACACTTGTCTGAAACACAGTGGTCAGAAACACATTGGTCACAAACACACTAGCTAGAAACACACTGGTCAGAAACACAGTGGACAGAAACACACTGGTCAGAAACACAGTGGTCAGGACCACAGTGGTCAGAAACACACTGATCAGAAAAAGAGTGGTCAGAAACACAGTGGTCAGACACACACTGGTCAGAAACACATTGTTCGCAACCACACTGTTCAGACACATAGTGGTGAAAAACACAGAGGTCAGAAACACAGTATTCAGAAACACAGTGGTCAGAAACGCACTGGTCAGAAACACGCTGGTCAGAAACATAGTGGTCAGAAAGACACTAGACAGAAACACACTGGTTGGAAACACAGTGGTGAGTGATTCGGTGGTCAGAAACACGGTGATCACAAACACACTTGCCAGAAATATAGTGGTCAAAAACACATTGGTCTGAGCCGCAGTGGTCGGAAACACACTGATCAGAAACACACTGGTCAGAAACACAGTGGTCAGAAACGCACTGGTCAGAAACACGCTGGTCAGAAACATAGTGGTCAGAAAGACACTAGACAGAAACACACTGGTTGGAAACACAGTGGTGAGTGATTCGGTGGTCAGAAACACGGTGATCACAAACACACTTGCCAGAAATATAGTGGTCAAAAACACATTGGTCTGAGCCGCAGTGGTCGGAAACACACTAATCAGAAACACACTGGTCAGAATCACAGTGGTCACAAACACACTGATCAGAAATACAGTGGTAAGAAACACAGTGGTCAGGACCACAGTGGTCAGAAACATAGTGGTCAGAAAGACACTAGACAGAAACACACTGGTTGGAAACACAGTGGTGAGTGATTCGGTGGTCAGAAACACGGTGATCACAAACACACTTGCCAGAAATATAGTGGTCAAAAACACACTGGTCAGAGACACAGTGGTAAAAAACACAGTGGTCAGACACATAGTGGTCAGAAACACACTTGCCAGAAACACACTAGTTAGAAACACACTGGACAGAAACACAATTGTCAGTAACACACTGGTCTGGGACATAGTGGTCAGAAACACACTAGTTAGAAACATAGTGGTAAGAAACACAGTGGTCAGCAACACATTGGTCAGAAACACAGTGGTCAGAAATACACTGGTCAGAACCACAGTGGTCAGAACCACAGTGGTAAGAAACATAGTTGTCAGAACCACACTCGTCAGAACCACAGCGAAGAGAAACACAGTGGTCAAAAACACAGTGGTCAAAAACATTGTGGTCAGAAACACAGTGGTCAGAAACACTCTGGTCGAAACACAGTGGTCAGAAAGACACCAGTCAGAAACACAGTGGTCAGAAACACAATGGTCAGAAACGCACTGGTCCGAAACACACTGGTTAGAAACACACTGGACAGAAACATAGTGGTAAAAAACACGGTGGTCAGAAACACATTGGTCAGAACTGCAGTGGTCAGAAACAAGCTGGTCAGAAACACACTAGGAAGAAACACAGTGGTAAAAAACACAGCGGTCAGGAACACAGTGGTCTGAAACACACTGGTCAGAAACACAGTGGTCAGAAACACACGGGTTAGAACCACAGTGGTTAGAAACACCCTGGTCAGAAAAACACTGGTCAGAAACACAATGGTCAGAAATACACTGGTCAGAAAGACAGTGGTTAGAAACACACCGGTCAGAAACATAGTGGTCAGAAACACACTGGTCACAAACACACTGGTCAAAAACACAGTGGTCAGAAACACGGTGGTTAGAAACACGTTGGTCAGAAACACCTTGGTCAGAAACACATTGGTCAGAAACACATTGGTCAGAAACACACTAGTAAGAAACACATTGGTCGGAACACACTGATCAGAAACACTGGTCAAAATCAAAATGGTCAGAAACACACTGATCAGAAACACAGTGGTAAGAAACACAGTGGTTAGAAACACGGTGGTCAGAAACACACTGGTCAGATACACACTGGTCAGAAACACACTGGTCAGAAACACACTGGTTATAAACACACTGGTCAAAAACGCACTGGTCAGAAACAAAGTTGTCAGAAAAACAGTGGTCAGAAACACAGTGGTCAGAAACACAGTGGTCAGCAACACATTGGTCAAAAACACACAGGTCAGCAACACACTGGTCAGAAACACAGTGGTCAGAAAGACATTGGTCAGAAACACAGTGGTCCGAAACACAGTGGTAAGAAACACAATGGTCAGAAACACACTAATCAGAAACACAGTGGTCAGAAACACACTGGTCAGAAACAAATTGGTCAAAAAAACACTGGTTAGAAACACAGTTGTCAGAAATACACTGGTCAGAAACACAGTGGTCAGGAACACTCTGGTCAGAAACACAGTAGTCTGAAATACACTGGTGAGAAACACTGTCGTCAGAAACACAGTGGTCAAAAACACAGTGGTCAGAAACGCACTGGTCAGAAACACGCTGGTCAGAAACATAGTGGTCACAAACACAGTGGCCAGAAACGCACTGGTCAGAAACACGCTGGTCAGAAACATAGTGGTCACAAACACAGTGGCCAGAAACGCACTGGTCAGAAACACGCTGGTCAGAAACATAGTGGTCACAAACACAGTGGCCAGAAACGCACTGGTCAGAAACACGCTGGTCAGAAACATAGTGGTCACAAACACAGTGGCCAGAAACGCACTGGTCAGAAACACGCTGGTCAGAAACATAGTGGTCACAAACACAGTGGCCAGAAACGCACTGGTCAGAAACACGCTGGTCAGAAACATAGTGGTCACAAACACAGTGGCCAGAAACGCACTGGTCAGAAACACGCTGGTCAGAAACATAGTGGTCAGAAACACACTGGTCAGAAACACGGTGGTCAGAAACACACTTGCCAGAAATACACTTGCCAGAAACACAGTGGTCAAAAACACATTGGTCAGAGCCGCCGTGGTAGGAAACACACTGGTCAGAAACACACTGGTCAGAAACACCGTGGTCAAAAACGCACTGGTCAGAAACACACCGGTCAGAAACACACTGGTCAGAACCACACTGGTCACAAACACAGTGGTACGAAACATAGTGGTCAGAAACACACTGGTCAGAAATACAGTGGTCAGACACACAGTGGTGAGAAACACACCGGTCAGAAAAACAGTGGTCAGAAAAACCCTGGTCAAAAAGACAGTGGTCAGAGACACAGTGGTCAAAAACACAATGGTCAGACACATAGTGGTCAGAAACACACTGGTCAGAAAAATACTAGTCAGAAACACACCGGACAGAAACACAGTGGTCAGTAACACACTGGTCTGTAACACATTGGTCAGAAACACACTGGTCAGAAACACAGTGGTAAGAAACACAGTGGTCAGCAACACATTGGTCAGAAACACAGTGGTCAGAAATACACTGGTCAGAATCATTGTGGTCAGAAACACAGTGGTCAGAAATACACTGGTCAGAATCATTGTGGTCAGAACCACAGTGGTAAGAAACATAGTTGTCAGAAACACGCTGGTCAGAAACACAACGAAGAGAAACACAGTGGTTACAAACAGAGTGGTCAAAAACATTGTGGTCAGAAACACAGTGGTCAGAAACACTCTGGTCAGAAACACAGTGGTCAAAAAGACACTGGTCAGAAACACAGTGGTCAGAAACACAATGGTCAGAAATGCACTGGTCAGAAACACACTGGTCAGAAAAACACGGGACAGAAACACAGTGGTAAAAAACACGCTGGTCAGAAACACAATGGTCAGAACTGCAGTGGTCAAAAATAAGTTGGTCAGAAACACACGGGTAAGAAACACAGTGGTCAAAAACACAGCGGTCAGAAACACAGTGGTCAGAAACACACAGGTCAGAAACACAGTGGTCAGAAAACACACAGGTCAGAAACACAGTGGTTAGAAACACCTTGGTCATAAAAACACCGGTCAGAAAAACAATGGTCAGAAACACAACGGTCAGAAACATAGTGGTCAGAAACACACTTGTCACAAAGACACTGGTCACAAACAAAGTGGTCAGAAACACGGTGGTCAGAAATACACTGTTCAGAAACATAGTGGTCGGAAGTAAAGTGGCGAGAAACACAGTGGTCAGAAACACAGTGGTCAGAATCATAGTGGTCACAAACACAGTGGCCAGAAACACAGTGGTCAGAAACACATTGTTCACAACCGCAGTGGTCAGAAACACAGTGGTCAGAAACACACTGGTCAGAAACACAGTGGTTCGAAACACAATGGTCATAATCACACCGGTTAGAAACACACTGGTCAGAAACTTAGTGGTCAGAAACACAGTGGTCAGAGACATAGTGGTCAGAAACACAATGGTCAGAACACACTGTTCAGAAACACTGTGGTCAGAAAGACACTGGTTTGAAACACACTGGTCAGAAACAGAATGGTGAGAAACACAGTGGTCAGAAACACAGTGGTCAGAAACGCACTGGTCAGAAACAAAGTGGTCAGAAACACAGTGGTCGGAAACACATTGGCCAGAAACACGGTGGTCAGAAACATAGTGGTCTCAAACATACTAGTCAGAAACACGGTGGTCAGAAAAACACTGGTCAGAAACATATGTCAGAAACACACTTGTCAGAAACCACAGTGGTCATAAACACACTAGACAGAAACATAGTGGTCAGAAACACTCTGGTCAGAAACACTGTGGTCAGAAACACACTCATCACACTCAACTGACCATTGTGTTTCTGACCACCGTGAACACGGTGGTCAGAAACACAGTGGTCAGAAACAAAGTGGTCAGAAACATGGTGGACAGAAACACACGGATCAGAAACACAGTGGTCAAAACCACAGTCGTCAGACACACCGTGGTCAGAAACACACCGTTCAGAAACACAGTAGTCAGAAGCAAACTGGTCTGAAACACACTGTTCAGAAACACAGTGGTCAGAAACATAGTGGTCAGAAACACAGTGGTCAGAGGCAGAGTGGTCAGAAACACAATGGTCAGAACACAGTGGTCAGAAACACAGTGGTCAGAAACACAGTGGTCAGAAACAGAGTGGTAAAAAACACAGGGGTAAGAAACACAGTGGTCAGAAACACATTGGCCAGAAACACGGTGGTCAGAAACACAGTGGTCATAAACACTCTATTGAGAAACTCAGTGGTCAAAAAGACACTGGTGAGAAAGACACTAGTCAGAAGCACACTGGTCAAAAACACAGTGGTCAGCAACACGGTCGTCAGAAACACAATCGTCACAAACACACTGGCCAGAAACACAGTGGTCAGAAACACATTGGTCAAAACGGCAGTGGTCAGAAACATCCTGGTCAGAAACACTCTAGTCATAAACACAGTGGTCAGAAACACACTGGTTAGAAACACAATGGTCAGAAACACACTGGTCAGAATCACATTGGATAGAAAAACAGTGGTCGGAAACACACTGGTCCGAAACATAGTGGTCGGAAACACAGTTGTCAGAAACAGACTGGTCAGAAACACAGTGGTTAGAAAAACACAGTGGTCAGAAACACATTGGTCAGAAACACACCGGTTAGGAACACAGTGGTCACAAACACAGTATTCAGAAACACATTCATCGGAAACAAACTATTCAGAAACATATTGGTCGGAAGCACAGTGGTCAGAAACGCACTAGTCAAAACCACAGTGGTCAGAAATACAGTGGTCAGAAACACGGTGGTCATAAAGACAGTGGTCAAAACACACTGGTCAGAAACTCACCGGTCAGAACACAGTGGTCAGAAACACACTGGTCAGAAACACAGTGGTCAGAAACACACTGGTCAGAAACACAGTGGCCAGAAACACACTGGTCAGAAACACAGTGGTCAGAAACACACTGGTCAGAAACACACTGGACAGAAACACATTGGTCAGAAACACGGTGGTCAGAAACACATTGGTCACAACCGCAGTGGTCAGAAACAAGCTGGTCAGAAATACACTGGCAAGAAACACAGTGGTCAGAAGCACAGCGGTCAGAAACACAGTGGTCAGAAACACACTGGTCAGAAACACAGTGGTCAGAAACACACAGGTCAGAAACACAGTGGTTAGGAACACCCTGGTCAGAAAAGCACTGGTCAGAAATACAGTGGTCAGAAACACACTGGTCAGAAAGACAGTGGTCAGGAGCACACCGGTAAGAAACACAGTGGTCAAAAACACACTGTTCAGAAACACACTGGTCACAAACACAGTGGTCAGAAACACGGTGGTCAGAAACACAGTGGTCAGAAACACACAGCTCAGAAACACAGTGGTAAAAAAAAAAGTGGCGAGAAACACATTGGTCAGAAACACAGTGGTCAGAATCACAGTGGTCACAAACACAGTGGCCAGAAACACAGTGGTCAGAAACACATTGTTCACAACCCCACTGGTTAAAAACACAGTGGTCCGAAACACAATGGTATTAATCACACATGTTAGAAACACACTGGTCGGAAACTCCGTGGACAGAAACACAGTGGTCAGAAGCACAGTGGTCATAAACACAATGGTCAGAAACACACAGGTCAGAAACACAGTGGTCAGAAACACACTGGTCAGAAACACAGTGGTCTAAAACACAGTGGTCAGAAACGCAATGGTCAGAAACAAAGTTATCAGAAACACAATGGTCGGAAACACAGTTGCCAGAAACACGGTGGTCAGAAACATTGTGGTCAGAAACATACTGGTCAGAAACACAGAGGTCAGAAAAACACTGGTTAGAATCACTTGTCAGAAACACACTTGTCAGAAAACACAGTGGTCATAAACACACTAGTCAGAAACACAGTGGTCAGAAACACTACTTGTCAGAAACACAGTGGTCAGAGACACACTCATCACACTCATATGACCACTGTGTTTCTGACCACCGTGAACACGGTGGTCAGAAACAAAGTGGTCAGAACCATGGTGGACAGAAACACACGGATCAGAAACACAGTGGTCAAAAACACAGTGGTCAGACACACAGTGGTCAGAAACACACTTGTCAGAAAACACAGTGGTCATAAACACACTAGTCAGAAACACAGTGGTCAGAAACACTACTTGTCAGAAACACAGTGGTCAGAGACACACTCATCACACTCATATGACCACTGTGTTTCTGACCACCGTGAACACGGTGGTCAGAAACAAAGTGGTCAGAACCATGGTGGACAGAAACACACGGATCAGAAACACAGTGGTCAAAAACACAGTGGTCAGACACACAGTGGTCAGAAACACGGTGGTCAGAAACAAAGTGGTCAGAACCATGGTGGACAGAAACACACGGATCAGAAACACAGTGGTCAAAAACACAGTGGTCAGACACACAGTGGTCAGAAACACACTGTTCAGAAACACAGTGGTCAGAAGCAAACTGGTCAGTAACACACTCTTCAAAAACACAGTGGTCAGAAACATAGTGGTCAGACACACCGTGGCCAGAACACAGTGGTCAGAAACACAAAGGTTAGAAACACAACGGTCAAAAACACAGGGGTAAGAAACACAGTGGTCATAAACACAGTGGCCAGAAACACGGTGGTCAGAAACACAGTGGTCATAAACTCTCTGGTCAGAAACTCAGTGGTCAGAAAGACAGTGGTGAGAAACACACTGGTCAGAAGCACACTGGTCAGAAACACAGTGGTCAGCAACACGGTCGTCAGAAACACAACGGTCACAAACACACTGGCCAGAAACATAGTGGTCAGAAACACATAGGTCTAAACGGCAGTGGTCAGACACACACTGGTCAGAAACACACTGGTCAGAAACACAGTGGTCAGAAACATAATGGTAAAAAACACGGTAGTCAGAAACACACTGGTGAGAATCACACTGGATAGAAAAACAGCGGTCGGAAACACACTGATCAGAAACACTGTTGTCAGAAACAGACTAGTCAGAAACACAGTGGTCAGAAACCCAGTGGTCAGAAACACAGTGGTCAGAAACACACCGGTCAGAAACACAGTGGTCAGAAACACAATACTCAGAAACACATTGATCAGGGACACCCTGGCCAAAATCACGGCGGTCAGAAACACATTGGTCAGAACAGCAGTGGTTAGAAATACACTTTTGAGAAACACACTGTTCAGAAACATATTGGTCAGAAGCACAGTGGTCAGAGACGCACTGGTCAGACACAGAGTGGTCAAGAATGCAGTGGTCTGAAACACGGTGGTCGGAAAGACAGTGGTCAAAACACACTGGTCAGAAACACACCGGTCAGAACACAGTGGTCAGACGCACAATGGTCAGAAACACATTGGTCTGAAACACAGTGGTCAGAAAAACATTGGTCACAAACACACTGGTTAGAAACACACTGGTCAGACACAAACTGGTCAGAAACACACTGGTCAGAAACACTTTGGTCGGAAACACACTGGTCAGAAACACAGTGGTCAGAAAAACAGTGGTCAACAACACATTGGTGAGAAACACAGCGGTCAGAAACACACTGGTAAGAAACCCATTGGTCTGGAAGACACTGGTCAGAAACATAGTGGTCTGACACAAATTGTTCACACACACTGTGGTCAGAAACACAGTGGTCAGAAACACACTGGTCCGAAACACAATGGTCAGAAACACGCTGGTCAGAAACACAGTGGTCAAGAACACATTGGTTAGAAACACAGTAGTCAGAAACACACTGGTCAGCAACACAGTGGTCAGAAACACTCTAGTCAGAAACACAGTGGTCAGAAACACACAGGTCAGAAACACAGTGGTCAGAAACACACTGGTCAGAAATACAGTGGTCAGGAACACAGTGGTCAGAAACACACTGATCAGAAATACAGTGGTCAGAAACACAGTGGTCAGACACACATTGCTGAGAAACCCACAGGTCAGAAACACACTAGTCAGAAACACACTGGACAGAAACACTGTGGTCAGAAACACACTGGTCAGAAACACAGTGGTAAGGAACACACTGGTCAGCAACACATTGGTCAGAAATACAGTGGTCAGAAACACACTCGTCAGAACCACAGTGGTCAAACCATAGTGGTAACAAACATAGTTGTCAGAAACACACGAGTCAGAAACACAGCGGTCAGAAACACAGTGGTCAGAGACACAGGGTCAAAAACACAGTGGTCAGAAAGACTGTGGTCGGAAACACAATGGTCGGAAAGGCACTGGTCAGAAACACAGTGGTCAGAAACACAATGGTCAGAAACGCACTGGTCAGAAACACACTGGTCAGAAACACACTAAACACAAACACAGTGGTCAGAAACGCGGTGGTCAGAAACACATTGGTCAGAACTGCACTGGTCAAAAACACAGTGGTCAGAAACACAGCGCTCAGAAACACATTGGTCAGAAACACACTTGTCACAAAAACAGTGGTCACAAACACCCTAGTCAGAAACACAGTGGTTAGAAACACCCTGGTCAAAAAAACACCGGTCAGAAACACACTGGTCAGAAACACACTGGTCAGAAAAACACTGGCGAGAAACATGGTGGTCAGAAACACGCTGGTCACAAACACAGTAGTCACACACACACTAGCCAGAAACAGAGTGGTCAGGACCACATTATTCGGAACCGCTGTGGTCAGAAACACACTGGTAAAAAACACAGTGGTCAGAAATGCAGTGGTCAGAAACACAATGGTCAGAAACGCACTGGTCAGAAACACAGTTGTCAGAAACACAGTGGTCAGAAACACAGTGGTCAGAAACACACGGGTCAGAAACACAGTAGTCAAAAACACACAGGTCAGAAACACATTGGTCAGAAACACACTGGTCAGAAGCACATTGGTCAGAAACACAGAGGTCAGAAACAAAATGGTCAGAAAACTAGTTGTCAGAAACACACTAGTCAGAAACACAGTGGTGAGAAACACACTGGTCAGAAACACAGTGGTCAGAAACGCACTGGTCAGAAATGAAGTGGTCAGAAACACAGTGGTCGAAAACACAGTGGCCAGAAACACGGTGGTCAGAAACATAGTGGTCAGAAACACACTGGTCAGAAACACAGTGGTCAGAAACACTCTGGTCAGAAACGCAGTGGTCAGAAACACACTCATTAGAAACACGGTGGTCAAAAACACAGTGGTCACAAACACAGTGGTCAGAAGCATGGTGGGAAGAAACACACGGATCAGAAACACAGTGGTCATAAACACAGTGGTCAGACACAAGAGTGGTCACAAACACACCGTTCAGAAATACAGTGCTGAGAAACACACTGATAAAAAACACACTGGTCAGAAACGCAGTGCTCAGAAACACACTGTTCAGAAACACAGTGGTTAGAAAGACACGAGTCAGAAACATAGTGGTCAGAAACACACTGGTCGGAGACACAGTGGTCAAAAACACAGTGGTCAGAAACACCATGGTCAGAAACGCACTGGTCAGAAACACAGTGATCAGAAACACAGTGATGGGAAACACATTGGTCAAGAACACAATGGTCTGAAACACACTGGTCAGAAACACAGTGGTGAGAAACACACTGGTCAGACACAAACTGGTCAGAAACACATTCGTCAGAAACACGGTGGTCAGAAATGCACTGGTTGGGAGCACGGTGGTCGGAAACGCAATGGTCAGAAACACACTGGTGAGAAACATTGTGGTCAGAAACACACTGGTCAGAAACACAGTGGTCAGAAAGACACTGTTGGAAAACACAGTGGTCGGAAAATGGTTGGACACAAACACACTGGTCAGAAAGACACCAGTCAGAAACACAGTGGTCAGAAACACAGTTGTCAGAAACACAGTGGTCAGAAACACAATGGTCAGAAACACACTGGTCACAAAACACAGTGGTTAGAAATACAATGGTCATAAACACACTGGTTAGAACCATAGTGGTCATAAACACAGTGGTCAGAAACACACTGGTCAAAAACACACTGGTCATAACACACAGGTAGGAATTACACTGGTCAAAATACACGCTGGTCAGAAAGACACTGGTCAGAAACAAACTGGCCAGGAAACAATGGTCGGAAACACACTGGTCAGAAACAGAGTGGTAAGAAACACAGTGGTCAGGACCACATTGGTCAGAAACACGGTGGTCAGAAATGCACTGGTTGGGAGCACGGTGGTCGGAAACGCAATGGTCAGAAACACACTGGTGAGAAAGACACTAGTCAGATCTGGATAGAAACACAGTGGTCAGAAACACGCTGGTCAGAAACACTGTGGTCAGAAAGACACTGGTCAGAAACACAGTAGTCAGAAACACAGTGGTCAGAACCACATTGGTCAGAAACACAGTGGTCGAAAACACACTGGTCCCAAACACAGTGGTCAGAAACACTGTGGTCGGAAACACAATGGTCGGAAACACACTGGTCAGAAACAGAGTGGTAAGAAACACAGTGGTCAGGACCACATTGGTCAGAAACACGGTGGTCAGAAACACACTGGTCAGAAACACAGTGGTCAGAAAGATACTGTTCGGAAACACAGTCATCGGAAACACGGTGGTCAGAAACAAACTGGTCAAAAACACACTGGTCAGAAACACATTGGTCAGAAACACAGTGGTCGAAAACACACTGGTCCCAAACACAGTGGTCAGAAACACGCTGGTCAGAAACACTGTGGTCAGAAAGACACTGGTCAGAAAAAAGGTGGTTAGAAACACAGTGGTCAGAAACACGTTGGTTAGAAACACAGTGGTCAGAAACGCACTGGTCAGAAACGCGGTGGTCAGAAACACACTGGTAAGAGAAACACTCGTCTGAAACACACTGGTCAGAAATACAGTGGTCAGAAACACACTGGTCAGAAACACACTAGTTGGAAACACAGTGGTCATGATCACACTGATCAGAAAGACACTGGTCAGAATCACAGTAGTAAAAAAGACACTGGTCATATCTGGTTAGAAACACAGTGGTCAAAAACATACTGTTCAGAACACAATGATAAGAAACACACTAGTCAGAAACAAAGTTGTCAGAATCACCGTGGTCAAAAACACAGTGGTAAGAAACACAGTGGTCAAAAACAGAGTGGTCAGAAAGACACTTGTCAGAAACACACTGGTCAAAAACACAGTGGTCAAAAATACACTGGTCAAAAACACAGTGGTCAGAAACACTGTGGTCGGAAACACAATGGTCGGAAACACACTGGTCAGAAACACACTGGTCAGAAAGAAGCTCGTCAGAAACACACTGGTGAGAAAGACACTAGTCAGATCTGGTTAGAAACACAGTGGTCAGAAACATACTGGTCAGAACACAGTGATAAAAAACACACCGGTCAGAAAGACAATTGTCAGAAACACGGTGTTCAGAAACACAGTGGTCAGAAACACAGTGGTCAGAAACACACTCATCAGAAACACACTCGTCAGAAACACTCTGGTGAGAAACACAGCTGTCAGAAACACAGTGGTCAAAAACACACTGGTGAGAAACGCACTGGTCAGAAACACGTTGGTCAGAAACACAGTGGTCAGAAACACAATTGTCAGAAACACACTGGTCAGAGACATAGTGGTCAGAAACTCAGTGGTCAGAAACAGAGCGGTTAGAAACACACTAGGCAGAATCACACAGCCTATAAACACACTAGTGAGCAACACAGTAGTCAGAAACACAGTGGTCAGAAGCAAAGTGGTCCGAAACACAGTTGTCGGAAACACACTGGTCACAAACACAGTCGTCGGAAACACACTGGTCAGAAACACACTGGTAAAAAACACTGTGGTCAGAAACACTATGGTGAGAAACACAATGGTCAGAAACATGCTGGTCAGAAACATAGTGGTCAGAAACACAGTGCTCGGAAACACAGTGGTCAAAAACACACTGGTCAGAAACACGGTGGTCAGAAACACACAGGTCAGAAACACACTGGTCAGAAACACACCGGTCAGAAACACACTGGTCAGAAACACACTGGTCAGAAACACAGTGGTCACAAACAGAGTAGTCAGAAACACAGTGGTCAAAACACGCTGGTCAGTAACGCACTGGTCAAAAACACACTGGTTAGAAACAGACTGGTCAGGAACACGCTGGTCAGAAACACACTGGCCAGAAACACACTGGTCAGAAACACAGTGGTCAGAAACACAGTGATCAGAAACATAGTAGTCAGAAATACACTGGTCAGAAACACAATGGTCAGAAACACACTGGTTAGAAACACACTGGTCAGAAACACACTGGTCAGAAACACACTGGTCAAAAACACAGTGGTCAGAAACACAATGGTTAGAAACAGACTGGTCAGAAACATAGTGGTAAAAAACACAGTAGTCAGCAAGAGATTGGTCAGAAACATATTGGTCAGAAACACACTGGTCAGAAACATAGTGGTGAGAGAGACACTGTTGGGAAACACAGTGGTCGGAAAAACGGTGGTCAGAAACACACTGGTCAGAAACACAGTGGTCAGAAACAGAGTGGTTGAAAACACACTGGTCACAAACACAGACGCCAGAAACACACTGGTCAT
The DNA here is from genome assembly GCA_023375785.1 of Penium margaritaceum. Lineage (NCBI taxonomy): Eukaryota > Viridiplantae > Streptophyta > Zygnematophyceae > Desmidiales > Peniaceae > Penium > Penium margaritaceum. The sequence continues at coordinate 85,079 of SZWC01000225.1, read as the reverse complement.
AAACATTGTGCTCAGAAAGACACTGCTCAGAAAAACACTGGTCAGAAACACACTGGTCAGAAACACAGTGGTCAGAATTACACTGGTATGAAACACACTCGTCGGAAACACAGTGGTCATAAACGCACTGGTTCTAAAGACACTTGTCAGAAACACATTGGTCAGAAAGACACTCGTTAGAGGCATAGTGGTCAGAAACACAGTGGTTCAAAATATATTGGTCAGAACAGAGTGGTGAGAAACACACTGGTCAGAAACACACTGGTCAGAAATACAGTTGTCAGAAACACGGTGGTCAGAAACACAGTGGTCAGAAATACAATAGTCATAAACACAGTGGTCAAAAACACACAGGTCAGAGACACACTGGTCAGAAACAGAGTGGTCAGAAGCATACTGGTCAGAAACACACTGGTCAGAAACACAGTGGTCAGAAACACGTTGGTCATAAAAAAGCTGTTGAGAAACAGAGGGGTCATAAACACGGTGGTCGGAAACACAGTGGTCAGAAACACACTGGTCATAAACAAAGCGGTCAGAAACACAGTGATCAGAAGCACAAAGATCAAACACATTGGTCAAAAACACACTGGCCAGAAACACAGTGGTCAGAAACACAATGGTCAGAAACACACAGGTCATAAACACGGTGGTCAGAAACACTGTGGTCAGAAACACACTGGTCAGAAACAAAGTGGTGAGAAACACAGTGATCAGAAAGACAAAGGTGAGAGACACATTGGTAAAAAACACAGTGGCCAGAAACACAGTGGTCAGAGACACAGTGGTGAGAAACACAGTGGTCAGAATCACACCGGTCAGAAACACAGTGGTCAGAGACACAGTGGTGAGAAACACAGTGGTCAGAATCACACCGGTCAGAAACACAGTGGTCAGAGACACAGTGGTGAGAAACACAGTGGTCAGAATCACACCGGTCAGAAACACAGTGGTCAGAGACACAGTGGTGAGAAACACAGTGGTCAGAATCACACCGGTCAGAAACACAGTGGTCAGAGACACAGTGGTGAGAAACACAGTGGTCAGAATCACACCGGTCAGAAACACAGTGGTCAGAGACACAGTGGTGAGAAACACAGTGGTCAGAATCACACCGGTCAGAAACACAGTGGTCAGAGACACAGTGGTGAGAAACACAGTGGTCAGAATCACACCGGTCAGAAACACAGTGGTCAGAAACACAGTGGTCAGAAACACAATGCTCAGAGACACACTGGTTAGAGACAATGTGGTCAGAAACACACTGGTCAAAAACACACTGGTCAGAAACACGGTGGTCAGAAATACAGTGGTCAGAAACACACTGGTCAGAAACACAATGGTCATAAACACACTAGTCAGACACAGACTGGTCATGAACACGGTGGTCAGAAATATAGTGGTCAGAAACACACCGGTCATAAACACAGCGGTCAGAAACACACCGGTCAGAAACACATTGGTCAGAAACACGGTGGTCAGAAACACGGTGGTTAAAACACCTTGGAAAGAAACATTGTGGTCAGGAACATAGTGGTCACAAACACGGTGCTAAGAAACACAGTGGTCAGCAACACACTGGTCAGAGACACGGTTGTCATAAACACACTGGTCAGAAACCCATGTTTGCCAGGCCAAGTCATAGTCGATGCTAAGTCGCCAAGTCGAAAGTCGAAAGTCGCCAGTCAATCACCCAAGTCGACTTGGCCATGCCAAGTCGATGCTGAGGACAGTAGTACACTGTTTAATTTGGCCTTCTCATTGTGAGAATTTGCCTGTCACTGACAACTATGTAGTTTGAAAACTAACATTTTCCCCTGGATTTGTACAAAATATGTTCTAGATCCATTAACACATCAGCTTAACTATAACTCCCATTTTTTCAGTCCATTTTTGCTATGCATGCTTTGGGAGCAATGCTCAACCCCTTGGGTGGTAATTGCTACCACAAAAGATGCACAAAGCTTAAACGAAAAACCAACCTAGAAAAGGATGCGATGAAGCTGGAAAGGAACTGTCACTGCTTGTCCAAAGTAAGTAAGAGCAACGTAATGAACGCAAACTAGGGAAAAACATGATACACAATTAAAGTGAAGGATCAGATACAGGTCACCTAGGGACCTTTACGGCCTCTCTTTGTGTGTTCCTTGGCCGCAGCAGCAACCCTCCTCCCTAATCCTGTGGATGCTGTCACTCTTGCAGTAGAGCCTGCTTCAGAACCAGCTACTACCCTTACTGTAGAAGCACCTTCTGGTGAAGCACCTGCTGCTGAAGCGCCTGTTGCTAAAGCTCCTACCTCTGAAGCACCTGCTATTGAAGCACCTGAAGCTAAAGCTCCTGCTGCTGAAGCTCCTACTGCTTGAGCTCCTACTACTGAAGCACCTGCTGCTGTAACACCTGATGCTGAAGTATCCGCAGCCTCAACATCTTTGCGTTTGCGTACTCCTGCCCTCAAGACTCTTGACACCTCTTGCCCCCCATCTTCATCTCCTTGCTGCCCGTCCTCCTCGTTGCTCTTATTCCCACCATCTTCTTCCATTCCAGCAATCTCTTCATCCTCTGCCTCATCATCCTCATTGTCGCTGTCCAATCCCTCCTTCTCCCCTTCCACTTCCCTGATCTCCTGAACATTCGGTTCATCTGGATCTAGGGCATCAGCAATGGTGGGATCCCAGACAAAGTCCTTCTCATCCTTGTCCTCCACGTCTCCATCAACCTCGCTGTTGCTTCCCTCAGCCTCTTCCTCTATGGCCTTCCTGATGTCACTTGTCAGTTCCTTCCCCTTCTTCTTCCCATACATCCTTGTCAACCGGACATTTGTCCGCACGAGCAGTTCTAGGATGGAGACCTTCAGACGGTTGCGCCTGGCTGTTTGGATGAGTTCATGCTTACTGAAGCAGCGCTGAGTCTCGGAGCTGCTGCAAGGCTGTGCAAACAGCCTCATTGCGAATGCTCTGAGGACGGGAAGGCTCGTCATGTGGCGGGCATACCATCTGAAGACTGGCATCTCACCCGCTATGACCCGCTGCACTCCTTGCGTGGCCCGCTACACATCCTTCATCTTGCTTGGCTCTTCCTCCAGCGTGACCCGGCCGTTTTCAAATGCCTCCAGCTCCTTTTCCATGGTGTCCTGGTCTCCAGGATATGGCACCAGCGCCATGATGACGGTGTTCCATGCCTCCACGATCTTCTCGTCGCCATCAAACTTGTGCCCAAAATGTTGCGGGTGGAAGAGACGTGCTTTGGCATATACCGGACAAGACATTTGATTAGTCCAGCGATAGGACAGCCGCCCTGCAACAAGATGCACCCATTCCGGGTTGCACTTCGCACGGCGACTGCCCCGGGACACTCCTAAAGCATTGATAGCTTCAGTCGTGTCAAGAAGAGTCTCAAAAACAATCCGTGCAGTCCCGCCGGAGCTGTCTGCCTTGCGAATGGCAAGCACACTGGGAAGCATGAGCTTGACCATGGCCTTGACCTGCACCCAGAACACCCCCATCTTCACAATTCTGCACACCTCCTTCTTTTTTGCCTGCCACCCAGCATCCTTCCCGACACTGCCAAAGTCAGTCCACCTTGTGCTGGTCACAATCTTCACAAGGACCTCACGCAGCTTTAGCAATCTCTGAAACATCTTGTGCACAGATCCAAACCGGGTAGCACAGGCAAGCAACAGTACCAAACCACCATCTGTCTTCAGCCAAGACCTGAGAAGGTCTTTGTTCCTGAAAAATGACACGACTCTCTCAGCCTTGCTGATACGATTGCCTCCCCATTCTGTCTTTGCAACATCCTTCAGCACCAAATCCACAGAGTGTGCCACGTAGTTGCTGAAAAACACAGCCGGGTAATTGTTCCTGAGCTCAACGTATGCCTTTTCATTTGTGGATACGTTATCGGTGATGACCATGATGACCTTTTCAGCTCCCACCTCAACAATGGCATGGTCTATCACTACAGCAACGTGGTTGGCATTTCTGATGACCCCGCTGGCATCCCGTGAGAACAGGTGGGCCACTCCCTCCGCGTTTGAAGCCATGGCAGAGTAAATGGGCCTGATCTGGATGTCGGACCACTGGTCAACTCCGAGTGTCACACCGAAAATGTCCGAGCTAGCGCGAAGTGGTGCTTCTAGTGCCTCCAGCTCTTTGTTTAGTGTAGGAAGGAGCTCCCTGGTCACCCGGTCCTTGGAAGGAAGCCTGAAGCTGGGGGTGGTTTTGCGTGCCTCCTCGACCAGCTCCAGAACCACGTCGTCACAACAAAAGGAGATGGGCAGCACGTTCTTTGCCATTAGCATGACAATGGTCTTCTGGCAGGCAGCGTTGTTGGCGTTAGCGATGTGTTCAGACATGAGGGTTTGGCGCGCTGTGTTGAGGGATGCGGCTTCCTCTGGAGTGATGCTACGAAGGGAGGCTGGGATGGTTGCTGGAGTGGGAACAACTTTGTGGACAACAAGAGAGTGGATGGCTCCATTGGGGGTGCTGCTGGATGCAGCTGCTCCGTGAACTACGCGAAGCTCCTGACGCTTGCGCTTCGACACGAGCTTCGCCCAGTCCACTGGGTTGGAAGCTGTGCCCCATGGCTTACCCTGGCCATTGTATAACGTTTTGTCAAAGGGCACCCATCCATCAGGGGGCGGTGGCAAAGGGGGGAGACCGAGTAGAGCTCGGGTAGCCACAAGAACCACCTTGCACTTAGCGATGTTGGATACGGCTGCCCCAAAGTGACCTCGCATGCTGTCTGAACCGCCTGAGCCAATTTTTCCACAAGGCCCACACTGCCATCCGGGGTAGCCTCCAGTAGTAGGGACGGGTCTGAAGAATCTGCTGAGTGCACGGATGAGGAAGTCTCCAGCCAGACACGGCTGTCTGGCGGAGGGAGTGCTAGTGGTGGCCTGCCTGGCCCTGTTGGCCAGTTTTGCCATGCTGACTCGGAGTCACACTATATGATCTCGATAACTTCAAGCTCCCCTCCAATGCAAAGGCAGACTGGAATCGCATAAAGTGGCTCCTATCCATCCTCGTCCAGGTTGGCATGACATGTCATGCAATGCACAATTGTTTGCTATGTTGTAATTGGTTTAAAAGCGCCACAAAGTGTCACAAGAGGCTGGCACGTTGCTTCCACACAACCTACACGCATCATACACACAAGAAACACGCCAAAACCGTATGATACATGGCTGGGTCCGTCCTAGCCAGCCACCCATCACACGAGGCAGATATCTCACCCTCTTGCGTGGCTGCCACATCGGTAAGAACCCCAGCAGAAATGGCCATACGGGTGCTAAAGCACAAATGCACACGCGAGACCTGATCTGAAATGACGGGGACAAAAAAAACCAACGCCTGGAAAAAAAACCAACGCCAGAACCTAAATGACGTCATCCCATTGCCTGGGAAAAAAATGGGGGTCAAGTCAAGTTGACCTCGACGTCCACTTTGATCGACTTAGCGACTCCGACTTAACCCCCTAAAGTCGTAAGTCGAAGAAAACATGGTCAAAAACACAGGTTACAGGAACACACTGGTCAGAAACACAGTGGTCAGAAACACATTGGTCAGAAACACACTGGTCAGAAATACAGTGGTCAGAAACACGCTGGTCAGAAACACACTGGTCAGAAAGACACTGGTCAGAAACACGATGGTCATAAACACAGTGGTCAGAAACACACTGGTCAGAAACACAGTGGTGAGAAACACACTGGTCAGAAACACACTGGTCAGAAACACAGTGGTCAGAAACACACTGGTCAGAAAGACACTAGTCAGAAACACAGCGGTCAGAATGACACTGGTCAGAAAGAGAATGGACAGAAACACGGTGGTCAGAAACACACAGGTCAGAACACAGTGGTCAGAAACACAATGGTCAGAAATTGAGTGGTAAGAAACATAGTTGTCAGAAACACGGTGGTGAGAAACACAGTGGTCAGAAATGCAATGGTCAGAAACACACTGGTCAGAAACACAATGGTCAGAAATACAGTGGTCAGAAATGCAGTGGTCAGCAACACACTGGTCAGAAACACAATGGTCAGAAATACACTGTTAAGAAACACAGTGCTCAGAAACACACTGGTCAGAAACACACTGGTCAGAAACACACTGGTCATAATCACACTGGTTAGAAACAAACGGGTCACAAACACAGTGGTCCAAAACATAGCTGTCAGAAATACACTGGTTAGACACACAGTGGTCAGAAACACGCTGGTCAGAAACACAGCAGTCAGAAACACACTGGTCAGAAACACAGTGGTCAGAAACACAGTGATCAGAAACACACTAGTCAGAAACAGAGTGGTCAGAAACAAAGTCATCATAAATACACTTGTCAGACACATAGTGGTCAGGAACACTCTGGTCATTAGAACACCAGTGAGAAACACACTGGTCAGAAACACAGTGGTTAGAAACTCAATGGTAAAAAACACACAGGTCAGAAACACACTGATAAAAATCACAGTCGTCAGAAATACACTGGTCAGACTCACAGTGGTCAGAAACAAAGTAGTAAGAAACACAGTGGTCAGAAACACGGTGGTCAGAAACACACTGGTCTGAAACACATTGGTCAGAAACACAGTGGTCAGACACACAGTGATCAGAAACACAGTGGTCAGAAACACACTGATCACAAACACAGTGGTCAGAAACACGGTTGTCAGAAACACAGTGGTGACAAGCACACTGGCAAGAAACACAGTGGTCAGAAACACATTGGTCAGAACCACAGTGGTCAGAAACACACAGGTCAGAAACACACTGGTCAGGAAGATAGTGGTAAGAAACGCACTGATCATAAACACAATGGTCGGAAAACCGTTGGTCAGAAGCACGGTGGTGAGAAACTCACTCGTCAAAAACACATAGGTCAGAAACACAGTGGTCTGAAACACACTGGTCAGATACAGACTCGTCAGAAACAGAGTGGTAAAAAACACAGTGGTCAGAAACATAGTGGTCAGAAACACAGTGGTCAGAAACGCACCAGTCAGAAACACAGTGGTCAGAAAAACAGTCGTCAGAAACACACAGGCCAGAAACACAGTGGTCACGAACATAGTGGTGAGAAACACAGTGGTCAGAAACACAGTGGTCAGCAACACACTGGTGAGAAACACATTGGTTAGAAACACACTGGTCAGAAACACACTGGTCGGGAACATACTGGTCAGAAACATAGTGGTCAGAATCACGGTGGTCAGAAACACACTGGTCAGAAAAACAGTGGTCAGAAAGACAGAGGTCAGAAACACAGTTGTCATAAACACACTGGTCAGAAACACACTGGTCAGAAACACAGTGGTCAGAAACACACTGGGCAGAAACACATTGGTCAGAAACACTTTGGTCTGGAACACACTGGTTATAAACACACTTGTCAGGAACACACTCGTCAGAAACACAGTTGTCAAAAACACATTTGTCAGAAACACAGTGGTCAGAAACACAGTGGTCAGTAATACATTGGTCAAAAACACAGTGGTCAGCAACACATCGGTCAGAAGCACAGTGGTCAGAAAGACAATGGTCAGAATTACAGTTGTCAGAAACACAGTGGTAAGAAACATAGTGGTCAGAAACACATAGGTAAGAAACATAGTGATCGGAAACACACTGATCAGAAACAAAGTGGTCCGAAAAACACTGGTTAGAAGCACAGTCGTCTGAAACACACTAAACAGAAACACAGTGGTCATAAACACTCTGGTCAGAAACACAGAAGTCAGAAATACACTAGTGAGAAACACAGAGGTCAGAAACACAGTGGTCAGAAACACAGTGGTCAGAAACACAGTGGTCAGGAACAC